>CAJNIZ010046626.1:0-41484 GCA_905231905.1 Symbiodinium pilosum
ACCCTAAACTCTAAACCCTACGTTGCAGATCAGGGCTGCAAGCTACTCGAAAGTTCCTTGCGCTAGCTTCCATACACTTTTGGGGCTTTGCACGCCTCCTGCACCAAGCAAGTAATGCCCAAACAAGCTTCGTTGAAAGGTGCTTTGGTGCTTATTGAATCCTTGTTATTTGGGGTTGGGGGAGGAGTAAATCCTAAGCCCTCAACCAGAAGAGGCTATGGCTCCTGACTGCAACAACTTAAGCCCCTGGGCCACCAATCCCAACCACGCAGCTGAGAAGAGATCGGAGAGCTTGCAGCCCACGACTCCAGTGAGGGCAGCGTCTCTACGAGTCCTCCGCTGAAAGTCGCGGCTTAGGAGTTTTAGGGTTTAGGGAAGTTTGGGAGGTTTGGTTGCTTAGGATTCAGGGAGTTGGTCTAGCGTCTAGGGCTTTTGTTTAATGCGGTGCCTGTTTCGTTAGTGGTCCTCGTAGTGATTGCGTCGCCTTTTGTTGTGGTTATAGAGCTTCATAAGATTCTCTACGCGGGGCTGTGTAGAGGTTATCTTGGAAAGTACAGTCGCATTCGCATGTGCCAAAGGGAGTTTCGCCGCATACCCCTCATGGGGCCCATTTCTAGGACCAACTACAGGAGGGGAGGTTTCCATCGGCAGGGCTTGATTATAAAGAGTATATCAGGGGTATATGTATATATAATATTGGGGCCAAAGGGGAATTTTTTTATAGGGCATATAAGGCTTATGTGTGGTCCCTTCATGATAACTCCCCTCCAGAAATCATGGAAGCTCAAAGGGGCCCTACAAAGACTACTGTCCTTTTAAAAGGGCTAGATGTAATTGCACGTTAGTTTGGGTGAGGGTAGGGGGACATGGTGATCGATTCTGGGCGTTCCAACTCTTGGGTTGCGTCATGTTGCGTCAGTCAGAAGTTTAGGGCTCAGGGCTTATATGTAGCATCACTTGCACATCACTGCCAGGAAGTCTAAATCTCTTCCCTCCACAAAATCCCCCCCCCCCCCCCCCCCTTCAAACACACGTCTACGTCGAAATATACGCGTTATGTCATGGGTAAAATGCACATTATTGGTGGGGGTGAGGCGAGGGGGTTGTTCTCGGGGTGCGCCGCACTCACCCAAGGAAGCCTGCTGAGTCACAAGGGAGTTCTTCAGAACACTCACAAGGGTTCTTGTAGAGGGACATATGAAAAATACAGGGATGTGTTGGGGATGGGGGATATGTAGGGTGAGATATTCTGAATACATGTCCCCAAAATGGCCAGTGGCTATATGCAGGTTCCCTCTTCGGCCAGAACCTCACTTTGAAGAAGTGTAGTTCCAACGGTCCATCCAATGAAGGGCCTTTAGGGCCCCAGATGGACATTCGTCACTAATTCTCAATTACCGCCCTAAACCCTAAACCCTAAATCCTAAACCCTAAACGTCTGAAAAAGTAGGAATTGGTTGGCTCTTTTTGCCGACTTCTGGTACCATACCCATACCATTCTGTTGACTTCTGGCATGAGGAACCTAAATCCTAAAGCTAGCTACTGCGGTGTTGAAGCGGCTTTGGGGTACTTTCAGGGTTTAGGGTTTAGGGCTTCGGTTTTGGGTATATACTGCCCTTGGAACCCTAGTAAGAATTGGAGTTTTTATCGTTTCTTCGGGTTAAAAACAAGCATAAAGAAAAAGAATATGTCCTTGTAGCCCTAAGTAAGGTTTAAGGACTGTTAGGACCGCATTGGTGGTTTTCCAGGATTCTACAATGCAGTTCCAGAAGAGACCAAGATTACCACGCTTAGTCAGAGGGTTTGGGTAACCCCAACGTCAAGAATGGAAGTTTGGGGGTCAAGATAGGAGCTTTTTGGTAACCCCAACTCCCTCATTCTAGGACCAGAAATATCATGTAAAAGAGGTCGGACAAGCTAATCCCTGAACCCTTTACTAAACCTTTGAAGCCTAGGCCCTTAAACCTTAAACCCTAAACCCTAACCCCAAACCCCAACCCCTAATCCCTGAACCCATTACTACACCCCTAAACCCTAACACCCTGAACCTTAAGCCCTGAACCCTAAACCCCTTACCCCCCAGAGCCCTAAACCTCTAAACGCTTAGACGCTAAACCTTAAGCCCTAAACCCTAAACCCCACTATGCCCCGAAACCTTACACCCCAACCCCTAAACGCTGAAGCCCTAAACCCTAAATCCTCACGCCCTACATCTTGAACTCTACATCCTAAAGCCCAAACCCTAGAACCCTAAGCCTAAACCCTTAAACCCTGAACCCCTAAACCTAACACCCCTAAACCTTAAAACAATAAATCTTATATAACCCCATTATAGTAGTTTCCATTTCCTCTTCCATTACCAAAATCCTAGACCTTAAGCCTTTTTAACACCTAAATGCTGTCTTAAACCCTACACCCCAAACACTGAACCCTCAACCCCTAAACCCTAAACCCTAAAACCCTAGGGTCCAGGGTTTAGGAATGTAACCCTTAAACGCCCTAAACCCACTAAACCCCCTAAATGCTGGCAGGAAGCCCGGAGAAGCCAAAGCCATGTCCGAGTCACGGTTGAGGATGCTGCTTGGCCTACTCGGGGTTTAGGGTTTTTTGGGTTTTCAGGGTGTTAAAGGTTGAAAGGGTAAAGGGTCAAAGGGGTTCGGGGTTTGAAGGGTTCAGGGTTTGAAGGGTTTAGGGTTTAGAGAGTTTAGGGTTTGAAGGGTTTAGGGTTTGAAGGGTTTTCGTTTGAAAAGATCTGCGTTTAAAGGGTCTTTAGTGTTTAGGGTTGGAAGATATTTGCAATCTTTCCTATCATAAAATCCAGTAAGAAATGCGCAGGTACGTACTGTGATAGGAAGATGATGTATGGACTCGGAAGGAAACTTTATTGGCAATTAATCCGGCTTCTCCAGAACTCGCTAGGATGATGTTGAACGTGATCCCCTGGCTTTACAGGCTCTCTTGAGGTGTTAGTTACCCCGAACCCTTAAACCTTAATTACTACTGTTGATGAGAGGAGGCCTCCGCTACCTAACGCTCCCGACATCTTAGGGTTCGCAGCAGAACAGGATTTAGGGTTCAGGATTAAGATTTAGAGGGCCCCAAGTGATGCAAGATTTCCTCCATTGGCAGCACGTAGCTCTACCACCCGGAGAAGGCTACGTAAGTCAGCCTTGATTTCCTTACAATGAAACGCTCACCCCCAAAATGTTGAACAACTTTTCCCAATAAATGATGACAATTAATATTCCAAATGGCTTATGGTGTACTACCGTGGGAATGCCTATCATCTCTACGTTCGGAGGTTCGGAGGTCCATGAGTTTAGCGCAAGGAATTCCAAGGCTCCGAAATGTAAGCATTCGCCAAAAAAGACTTGGTAACCCTGCCCGTCCTCAAACCCAGGAGATCCGAGTACCCAGAAATACTCAACCCTTGAGACAACGAGGATACAATGTTTTCTACGTGAGTTTCTCTAGGAAGGAAGCGAAAGAACTGCGGGCGTCTTCTTGTAGAAGGTGCATTGCATGGGCCCTCCGGGTAGCCTAAACCCTAAACCCCTTAGCCCTACACCCTAAATCGCCGCGTGCAGTACTCGGCTCACAGCACACGTTCCAAGGAGGCGTCATAAGGTTTACCTGCAACCTCAATGACCTCCAGCTTTGTAGGCCTAACTGTGAAACCATTAAGCTGTAGGTAATTGGCTTTGCAAGTACTGACTAAAAGCTTCTTGGCCATTCTAGGCACAACAGCGTAGAATTCTGGTTAATCACATTCTACTTATAGTAGGGCCCAGGGCCAGGGACCCTGTAAAGGCGAAACCATAGAGCATGTCCAGGGGGTTTATAGGGTTACATGGTCGCACACAAGGCTCTTGAATTGCTAGCCATTGCCCTGACGCCACCTCATGAATATTATCCCCAGTGCATGTTAGTAGTTAGTAGTGTCTTGGAGGTATCTACTAATTATTGAGAGCGGTGAAGAGGTCAGGAGGTCAGGGAAGGTCTTGCGTTCGTGCCTTAAAACAGCCGAGACAAAGCAAACAATAAAAAGATCTCAGCTCCCGACACGTCAACGGACACAGGCTTTTCCTGGCGGGCATTAGAGTTCTCTAAGCCCTAAACAACCCTAAACCCTAAACCCTAAGCCCTAAACCCCCAACAAACCGTTAACCCCTAGTTTAGGGCTTAGGGTTTCTTAACTCTCCCCAAACCACCTGACCAAGGTTCCCCGTAAGTTAGGCTTGTTTAGGGATAAGTTAGGCTGACTACGCGCCAGCTGTAGTGGAGGTAGAATAGGGTCTAGGGTTAGGATTTAGGAGAACTCATAAGAGCACTGCCCTCAGGGAATTGATGGGAATTGTATCTTACCCTAACCCTGCGCTTCGAAAATGCTTAAGACCTCGAAGCACGTCATGGGGATCATGGGGTTTTTACAGGTCATGGATCCATTCCCGCGAGTCCCTAAAAGTACGAGCACGATCTTGTTTTGGCTCTTGAAGCCATGCGATAGCGCCCAATTTTGCGCGCTTGCCAAGAAAGACCGTGAAACTCTGAGAAGGACTGTAAACCCTAAATCTCTTTCAAAGGGGATGGCCACGAAAGTCTTTCCTGTATTTTGAGGAGCACGGAATTTGGTCAGACATCAAACCCCATCACCCTAAAGGTCTCAATGTGGAGGAAACCACTTGAAGGGAGACAGTAGATGTTTGTGAACTGTCTGAGTCACAATTACTTCAAAGCCTCAAAGGGGCTCCGCTCGAGTTACTGGGCTTAGTAGGGAATAGGGAATATGGTCCCTGTACTACAATATATTCCCTACTAAGAACAGGGAAGTTTACTTTTCTAAGTAGGCGGCGAAATGATAAATCACGTTCTAGGCTGAGGCTTGACATGGCAATCCTCAAAGAATCCAGGCTCTCGGGTCCCCGCAGTCAAGGCCGAAAAAAATGGGCCATGGGTAGGTCGATTATTTCTCCTTTTTCACTGCTCCTACACTCCAAACCCTAAACCCCTAAGGGTTAGAGAAAGACAATCATGCTTCAGCTTTCTGACCCTAAACCCTAACCCAGGCCCTGACCACAAAACCCAAAGCCCCTTAGTCCACATCACATCTACTCTAAACCCTAAACCCTAAACCCTACACCCTAAACCCTAAACCCTGAACCCTACACCCTAAACCCTAAACCCTGAACCTTGAACCCTAAACCCTAAACCCTAAAACCCAACTCTACGGGCAATCTTTGGCTCCAAGCTTCCCGGCTTTTAGGAAGGAATGGAGGAATGCATCCCTATAGAATCATGGGCTCCCCTGCTTCCCCCGTCTATACTACCCCCCCACTATGGGCTTTTAGACCTTAAGGGTACCTTAATCTACCCTTCATAGGGTCCTGATAGGGAATTTTCAGTTCTTAACTAAGGTTGCTTAAGCATGATTAGGCCTAATCAAGGGTTAATTAAGGGGGAACCTAGACGGGGTAGTATAGAGGGGGGTAGTAGGGAACCCATGATTCTTAGGAGGAAATGGCGGACTGGATCGCTATAGAATCATCTATATAGTCACCAATGGGCGACAGGTTAGTTTCCACTTTCCTCCGTTCGTTCATTACCTACCTATCAACCAGTGATTAAAAAGCCTGCACTCTAACTTCCCAAACGACCATTTGTCACGAGGAGGAGGAGGAGGGGCAGGAGCAGATATGCACAATGATCACAACAGCATTCCGTAACGGACCCTGCCCCCCCCCTTCTTTGTAGAAAAAGGATCCCAGCCCCTGAAAACAACACAGAATCCCGAAAAGAGCGCTAAAAAGACGTCAGCCCCGCAAAAGAGAGTTTTTGGTGGTTCCATGTTTGTTTGGAAGGCTTGCTTGCTTAGCTTTAGCTTTCTGAAGAAAACTCAAAAGCGTTTATGCGCTAAAGCAAAACAAAAGTCCATACCAGGCTCTACATAACCTCTATACAATCCTTGCCCGCTCCTCGCTCAAGAGCGCCCATCCGGCGGCCGACAGAAGTGATGCCAGGGCAGCATGCAGAATGGGAAGCTCCTTGTCTGTAAGGTTTGAGGTTTGGAGCTAGTATTGAGCCCTAACCCCTTACCCTTAGCCCTGAACCCTGCACCCTTAGCCCTAAACCCTGCACCCTTAGCCCTAAACCTTATAGTCCCCCTTAAGTAGATTGAATATGGGGTATATGGGGAGAATATACCCAAAGCCACATTTTATTTGCTTAAGGGGGACTATTCACATTTTTGGTTGTGGGTGGGCATTCACGAATGGATCCCCAGACTTCCCCGTAGTAGCCCCAACTTGTGTTTTTTTCCAAATTGGGGGTAGCTTTTCGGGAGTCCTTGTAGTAAGGAGAATATAGTATATTGGGGTCCAGATTGGGGTCCCCTTTCTTATGGAAAGTACCATGCAACCTCAATGACGGGATAGTTTCCATGTTCTTGTCCATCCCCTACCCTAAGCCCTAGAGCTTAAAACCCTAAACCTAAACCGATTCCTACCAGCAGCCAGCAAGTTAGGTTTCAACTAGTGATCTTGGTAAGCACATAAACACTGCAGGCCTGAGTGCCCATGTTGCGGGGCCCCTACTTTGAACCCTAGGGTTTAGGGTTTAAGGCTTAGATTCTGTGTGCCCATGTGCCTATTCATCATACAATGGTGTACCTGCGGCTTTGGGGCCTGAGGGTTAAGGGGTAAGCAGTGAGCTTACAGGCCTGGATATCTGTGATTATCTGCCAGGAAATATGAAATAGGGACTAATGGACAAGAACATGGCAACTACTGTATTGTAGCGGGGTGATTATGGGCAGGGGTGGGCTACACAGCTGAGGGTTTGTAATAAGCTTTAAACTTCAAACCCTAAACACTAGACCCTAAACCGAACCCGCGACTTTTGCTAAGGCTGCATAGGGCTTAGGGTAGACCTTAGACCCTAAGCCATAAATCCTAGACCCTCAAACCCTTCCAACTGGGGTTTAGGGATCAGCCCTAATGCCTCGAGTATACGGCATATGCTCTTGGCTATACATGCGGGGAAAAAGCGGTCCCTTTCAAGAAGGGTTACGTGGTTATATCAGGTTGCATGGGGTGCACGGGATACGAAGAATTCAGGATTGATGGCGGCACGCCCTTGTGTGAGTTCGTTTCACGAACAATGCTTGTAGTAAATAAATTTGGGTCTATACGAAGACAGACGGCATGTTAACCCTACGCCCTTTTTGCATCTGGGCCCTAAGCCTTAAACCCCAAACCCTAAACCCTAACTACAAACTTCCGCCAAAGATGCAAGATGGAGAGGTGTGGCTTTTACAATACACACCTTCAACCGGTCCGGAAGGTCAATCGTCAATTCCTTTACAAGGCTGAGGGTTTAGGGCTTAGGGTTAAACATATCCGTAATCCGCACAGACCTACAATAATCCATGACAAGGTATTCTCTTTCATAATTCCTTTAGGGTAATACTGCAATAGAAAATCCAGCAGTAGTTGGAGGGAGACTACAGGTAAAATGGGATAGAGGCAGCTGTGGGGCCCAGCCCTGAGCCAATCCTTACCCCTCAGAAATTCTTGCCTCTAAACTCTAAGCCCTAAACCCAGGCCCAGTGTCGATCTCCAGCCGCGCCCCTTTTTGCAGCTGTTGCAGGACGCTGGCGCAAAGCTTTGGGACCTAGGGTCGGGTTCCGGGTTTAGGGTTCAGTTAGAGTTTGGGGCTGGAGGTTGAGGTTAGGCTGGGCTTTCTGGGCAGCCCAACCTTGCGATGAAACTGGATTCTAAATGCATAGCCCTACCTTGCTAGGCATGGAGGATAGGTGATCTGTAGTTTACCACAGACCTAGTTGGATACTAAAACAAGATTCGCCTGCTTCCTGCAAAAAATCTGATAGAAGTGTATCGTACCTGCTTACTGAGACAGTGTTCCATCGGTGCTCTTGTAAACCCTATAGCGGGGACCTGTCACACAGAGCCTTTGTTCGGGGACCCTGTGCTGCCCAGAGATTCCCTGGACAGTCCTGAAAAGTTTTGAGGGTTGAGGGTTCAAGGCCCCTCTAGCAGTAACCTGCCGCAAAACCCCTAAACCCTTTAAAGCTACCATGCCAGCGAATCCGAGATAAATCCTTTTAGAGCTTAGAATATCGTGTCCCTTTACAGCTCCTACACAATCCTAAACCAGCCTCAGAATCCCACAAAAAAATGGTTGTCATCAGGATAATAAAAAAGTCAAAATCAATTTGGAGACCCCTATAGAATCATCATTGGATTTCCAGAAGACAGGAATGCCTTTTTGGGAGGCGCCAGGGCAATGACTGTACTACATCCTGGTTTGCTGCTTAGGAACTTAATTCAAGTTACTTTATTGGGGGAACCCTATTATTTACTATATCCACCCTATAGCTTATTTTAAATTCCTTAACAGCAACCCAGTATTGGGATAGGCAGTGTCCTCCCTCCTGTTTACAGAAACCCCCATATCCACATCATGTAGGCCTAGGCACGGCATAGGCCCTAACAACCCGATAGCTGCGAAACAAAACTGAATTGCAGTAGCATGAAGCATAACTAGAATCGCAATTGAAGCAATAATTACAATTGCAAATACCGGCAAAAAATCTAGTAAGTATTTTCATAACAGTATATCACAGATGACTGTGAGCAACAAGATTAACCACCTCCGCGTGATATTAAAACCTCGCCGAATTGTGGTCTACTGTAACCTGTAGGCAATATCTGATAGATAGTTTGCGAAAATAGGGCTGCCAATTTATGGAGGCCCCTAAAAAACGATCCTTAATTTTGGGAAACCCCCAATATTAGGGGGGAATCGTAACACAACTTGAACCCTGAAGTCTGTGTCTATTTTTTCGAAGGTGGGCCCGGACCAACTCCCTGAACCATAGGCCCCCAGAGCAATCTCTAATTTGTACAGCCCAAGAACATGAGGACCCACACCCTTTTCAAAAACCTCTGCCCCCTACCCTACCGATTCACACCCTTCACACCTCATATTGTCATATTGAGGGTTTAGGGTTTAGAGTCTATTGGGAGCGTCTACCTTGCCAAAATCAACCAGAATCCCTAAAACCTCCTCAGACTTAAGCCCTAATCCCGTAAATGCTGAAACTTCAAACCCTCCGAACGCTTCCGGCGAAAAGGCCGCACATCCTAGACCATAATTTCTTTCCCCTATAGAACCTATGAACCCTACCTGTGGTTCCATCTACCTCCATTTCATATTTACATATAAATAAAACTCACAAGCATATCTTTAGATCTTCCCAGTCGCGGTTAGAAAATCTTTGCTATGGTTGTGAGTGCATATGCACGTATATATAGAGATATGCACACACACACACATTTTCATGTGGGTATATGTAGATGCATACGCAGAGGAGTCTATGTAATATGTATATATCTAGAGATAAATATGCACACAACTATACGCATTTACGCGAACCTACAAACAAATTTGACTATGCTCTTCGCTGGGACACAGCAGCGTCCTCGGCGCAGAGCGCGGCGCCGTGGCGCTCGGCGAGGCGCACGAGGCACCTGAGAAATGATGTAGGATCCTGAAAAATTGAACCGACTGAGGGGTTTAGGGTTTAGGGCTTGGAATTTAGGTTCAGGCTGTAGCTGAGGATTCCTAGGCTGAGGGACTAGGGGAGTATGCTGGTTCGAGTTTTCCTGAACCTCCCAAATTCACCTGAAATATTGGATGTACTGGTATGAATATGTATAAAATGCTGTTATAATGACTATTTGGGGGGTCTAGGGAGGGATTAGGGGCCTGGCTTCGGGGTTTAGGATGCAAGCTGCACGTTGTATTCCGTGCCTGCTTAAACTTACACCAAGTGAAGTTATACTCTTCCCAGAAACGCGCTAATCCCTACAACCCTCAGCCTCATGCCATGCAAACCTTATAAGGCCCATATATGGTAGTTCCCAAAATAGGGGGACCCCAATGTAGACCCCAAAATACCCTATGCAAGGGACCCCAAGCTCCCTGACTGGCAAAAAGTGAGCTCCCCGCAACGCCCACGGCAAACATCGTCGCTCAAGCCGGCTACTAACCTCCTGTCCACAGAGGGGGGGGAAGGGTGCTCACGGTTTCGGGCGTTTAGGGTGTAGGGGTTTAGAGTTCTAGGGCTGCTTAGAAATCACAGGGTCAGGGGATATGTTCCACCTTGCCGGGGAACTCATAGAACCCAATACTCCTGGACTGCGGAGTTTACCCATATAGTGTTTTTTTCATATACAGTGTAATAATTTTCAAGCGCTCTTTTCCGTAAGCCACAAGGGGCCAGACTACCATAGGAAATTAAACGTGAAGTGTCCCAAGTCCCCAGTAGAATACCACATTCGTCATCCTGATCTGGCGGTTCACGAAAGCCCATAATTTCAAAGCACAAGAGGCAGTGAGCTTAACATATGCATGTGACCTGAAAGGAGTAGTAAAGCGGGGTGAGCAGGGGAACCCATGATAAACCCCAACCCTTAGACTCCCAAACTACACCCTACCCCCTATATATAGCATATTCCGCCATATAGCCTACTGATTAACCCCAAACCCTAGTCCCTAAACCCTACTCCCTGTACAACTCCCTACTAACCCTAAACCCTAATCCCTAAACAGTGAAGTACTAAACCATAAATCTAAGGTGAAAACCATGGGCCCCTCGTATGGGCCCTTAACCCCTCGGATCCTATTTACCTACAATATACCCTATATGTACCCTTAAGGGTCCCCAGAACCCACTAAAAAGGCTGGGGGCCCATATTAGGGGTCCATACTTCTAACCTTGGAAACCCTAAACCCTAAACCCTACTGAAATTCTTAAACCATAAAGCACCACTTAGTGATAGCCCGGGAAAGCTTCAGAAGTCCTCGGCGGCAGCCGCCGCGGAGTTCTCGGAAGCCTTCCAGACCTGAAACCCTAAACCCTAAACCCTAGACCCTAACCCCTAAACCCTAAACCTCCAAGGGACTTCTTGAGTATTTTATATGTATAATAATAGGGGACCCATATATAAGCTTAGTATAAATATATATATGCATAATATAATATATATATATGGCTTCTAGTAGGTAGGGTTTAGGGTTTAGGGTTTACAGTTTAGGGTCATGGGGAGGAGCAATATTAGGTTAATATTGGGGATCATTGTGGCTATCGTATGCGCTAAGTCATTAAAGTGGTTCTTCACCTACTTGCTAAGTCCCCGGAGACATTCAAGTAGGGGATGCGTCGGGATGGTGCCCTAAACCCGAAACCCCAAACCCTAAATTCCAAGCCCTAAACCCTGAACCCTAAATTCTAAGCCCCAAACCGTGAATCCTAAATTCTAACCCTTTACCTTTTACCCTAAACCCATTCTAGTACGGCCCTGAACTCTAAACTCATACTTTGGGTCACCTCAGAAAATAGTCAACCCACCCGTGTAGGGTTTAGCTAGCCCTTAATCGATATTTGGTATTTCCGGTGGATTATGTTCATGTGTTTTTTGTTGCGGCTCATTTTTACGTTTAGGGTTGAGGGTTGAGATCTTCAGCCCATCCAGCACCAAGAGATGATGATGATGATGATGATGATGATGATAAAGCCCCGCACTGCCACGCTGATGATATTTCTTTCTGGACCCCGCAAAACCCACTCCATTGACTGCTGGCTCTAAACCCTAAGCCCTAGCTTGTGTTGATATACCGTGTATGCAAACCCCTATGATCCAATCTGCTCACATAATATCAACCCGCCCCACCCCCTTTTACAACCCCTAAGCCCGAATCCGTCATAACGCCTAAGCCCTAATCCTTAGTAACGCTGATCCTTCATAACCCCCGAAGCCCATAACCCCAAAGCTCTCATTTTCCATAATCTCCTAAGGCCTAATCCTTCATAACCCCTAATCCCGAATCCTTCATAACCCCCTGAGGTCTAATCTTTCATAAACACCTAAGCACTAATCCTTCAAAACTTGATAACCCCTCAGCCCTCACTAATCCTTCATATCCACTAAACCCCAATTAACCCTGCATAAACCCTAAACCCTAATCCCTACACAGCCCTGAAAACAGGGGAGCAGGCCAGCAGCGCCATGAGGTCAGCAAGCCGGGTCAAAAAGATCGACCTTTTAAGCATAAGCTCTTGCGGTTTAGGGTTTAGGGCTTTAGGTTATAAGGGTTTAAGGATTAAGGTCTGGGGTGTAAGGCTTAGGGTGTGGGACTTAAAGCCTGGGGTTTAGGGAGTTAGGGTTTAGCGCTTAGGGGTTTAGGGGCTTAGGGTTTATGAATTAAACGCGGGGTTCCTCCTTAAGACTTGTAGCCGGCGATATAGGGGCACAGAGGGCTTAGGGAAAGCCATGGAGAATGAATTTGGGGACCAAGTATAACATAACAATAACTGAAAAGGTTTTGCTATATAGCTTGGGCACTCGGTGGTTTGAAGGTTTACACCGGTTCTTTACGTTTTCAACAAAGAATTTCGTCGAGTTGCAAGGAGAGCATTGGATTTCGAACAAATAGAAGGGATTAAGGGTTGAAGGCTTCAGGAACCAAGGCAAACCGCATTATCAACTAAGCGTGAGTATGGTGATGACTTTGGGAAGTCCTTTAACAAAGCACCCCCTAAACCCTCAAAACCCAAAACTTCCAAGCCACTCAACAGTATATGAACCCTCTGACAACCTGGAACCTCAGCTCTGGACCCCCCAAACAACCCCAAATCCTGCAAATCAACAACTGGTTTAAGCGACTCTGACCCTGAGTCTGATCGACACCGTAGTCCCTCAACCTCCAGAAGCCCTAAACTATAAAAAGCAAATGAGCCCTCGCCCCGCCAGGAGCCGTAGCCCCCTAAACTCCCTAAACACCTGAAGAATATGAACTCATGCGTGCGCATGCCCCCGTCTGAATACCTACATAAACAGGTTTTATTATCTACATATTTTACTTATATAATGCGTACATGTAAGCTTTAAACCCCAATCCCCGACTTCGATTGTTCAGGCCATTCCCACCCACTACTAGGGTGGTCACACACTGACGATACACGTCAGCCTTTGCAGCCGCAGTGAGTAAGACAATGGTCAAACATCTGCAACGCATCTTGGCTTTCCTGTTTGACCGCTGCAGGTGATCATGGAAGATTTCCTGGCGCAGGGCTTGGAGTATGGATCTACGTCCTTTGTAGGCAGTAATAAGCGGCTGGGTGGATGCGCCAAAATCCACTGCTGTGCAAATCACATGCACAGTCCGCAAGCGGTCGGGCAGTGGATAGCGTACCAGGAAGGGCCCTCCCCTGTTCATTCTCCAGGCTGAGTGACAAGACATCCTCCAAAAACAGCATGCGCATCTCGTGCCGCCCCATGCGCTGTAATTACCAAAAGTCTTTGCCTCTCCTGTGAACTGAAACCCGAACGAGCGCCACAGTACCTCCTGTGAGGCCCCCCCTAGCGGGCCGGTGATCACAACGCTTGCTAGGCCGAGACGAGAAGATGCTTGAGGTCAGAATTGAGGGCGCCTGCCCAAACCCAAAAAGACTACCAGGAATTGCTGGTTTCGACGGGTTCTTTAACACCATGCAAGGGTCCCGCTTGGCGCGGGATGTGCCGCAACCCGCAGACCCCCGGGAGTGGTGCAGCGGCGCCATCTGCTCATTGTGTCTCAGCCCTGCGCGATGAGACGCCCGATCCCTCTCTGACTTGTCTGGACTCCACCAGGCACGGGTGGCCTAAGGAAGTCGAGCACATATTCGCTCTTCAGACTCAAACCCTAAAACCCTAAACTAAGACCCTAAACCCTGCGACCCGTTTTGCAGTCCGGGAGCCTGTCTTCGCCACCTCGGAAGCGGCTGGCCGAGACGCTTGCGTCTGCCCGTGCATTGGCCTTCCAGCTTGGGGGAGTGGAGGGTATAGAGTCAGTTAGGGTATAGGGTTTCGGCTTTAAAAGGGGTGGGGTATGTTGCGGTTCTGTACATGAGGTGTGTAAGGTTGTTGCGTGGTCTTCAGGAGTGGAAGGGATGTTTGGGATGATCTAGCGGGCGAACAAGGCTAGCAATGTAGAGATTGTGGGGTTTTGTTTGTATAGCAAGCCTACTTTGGTAACCTTAGGACCTCATGAAAATCATATAAAGGTCACAAGGTCCTAATTTGCGGAGGGTTCTCTTGTTATTCATAGGGACATATACCATCTACATGGCTTTCCAAAACTGATCGGTCCACGTAATCCCCCGTACAAATTGAAAGCCCTGAAATCTATAGCCCCAAAGCCCCTAAGACCCTAATCCTAACACTCCAAACCTCGAAACCCCCAAACTAATCACTAACAACTCGGACCCCTAAGTTATCTTGAATCGCAACCCTTGAACTTCAAACATCCTAAGCCCTGAGCCAAAAACCCCTTAAACAAGAAACCTTGAGCCCCAAACCCCAAACCCTATAGAACCCTATAAACCCCCTTTGCAGGGACCATACGTCCCCAGAACCTTGTAACTCTGATCCCTTGAACCGTTACTGGGCCCAAAAATCCAGGCAGGTTACCTCCAGAGTCTCGGTGACAAGCCTTCGCTCCGGTAGGGTGTAGGGTTTAGGGGGTTTGGGCTTTGAGGTTTAGGAGGCCTGGGTTCAGGTCTCTGGGCCATAGGGTTTAGGGCCTTCAGTTCTGGTTTACGGTTTAGGGTTGAAAATGCGTAGGGTCTATAAAGCTTTTTAAGGTGTTCGGGCAGGGTTTGTTGAGGTTTGAGGGGTACTCACTAAATCTGATGTTGGAACCACAGGAACCCCCTTCATCCCAGGATCCCTGTTATATAACATACACAAACTCTGTCTATACCCTTGAGAGGCCCTAGAAGTTCCTTAGAACAATCCTAGGCCCTAAGCCTTGAACCCTAAATCTCTCTTACCTACTATAACTGAAATTTACATGACCTTACCCGGCATCATGCCCCTTGGGCCTTTTTATTCCGCAAGGCTCAGCCCCTTGGGACTTCTTACCCGGCAGCCTTGCAACTCCAATTAGAAAAAACTGCCCAAAACTAACATGGAACTTGAGAAGTGGGCTTATATCATTCAGGTTCCATGGTAGTTTGGTGGAGGGTAGTTACCCATAAAGCTTCAAGTAAGGCGTATTGTCAGCTGAGGGTAAGGGATGTTAGGCGAGGAGTGGTGTTACACTTGGAGGGTCAGGGGGACTTAGTAATTAAGCAGGGTAAAAACGCTATCAGGCTTCCAAAAACTTGAACTATCCTCATTATTACGTGCCTCCCCATGACCCTCCAGGCAAGATGGGCTCTGTTTCAACATGTGCTCCACAGCTCCACTGAGGGAGCGAAGCAGGCACCGACGCCGTGATGCATTGTCTGTTCCGCAATTTACCTGTCTCAGGTGTATGGCACCTGGCTTCACTAGTTCTGTGGCTACATGGGGCTCTCCCAAAATCAGGGGTACCATTTGGGTTGCCCCATAAGAAGAACTACAATATGTCGATGTCTATATTGGGGTCCCCTATCTAGAAGAACTATCACATGCATTTATAATTCGACAATCTGGGGCTGAATGCACCAAATAGTTTCAAAACGGAAGCTGAAAACAACACCCACGCTGCCACAGGCACATATGTCTCATATGGGTACTTCTCCAAATTAGAGGGCGTGCCCTCCTCCGTAACACCTCGAAAATGACCCACCCTAACGTCCAAACACATAAGCAAGGAAACCCTCACGCTGAATCGGTAAGTAAATCGCCCAGATTTAGGAATGGAGGAAGGGATTCCATGGTATAGTAGGTTCCATGTTCTGGTCCATCTCCTTCATTCGCTTATACAAACAAGCTAAACTTTAAACCCTAAACCTGAAACCCTAAATCCTAAACTCATGGCCTAAGCCGCCCCTTCAATGGTGGGCGGCGCCTAAGCCCCTCGACATCGATGGCTCGATCCAGCACGCTACTGCCTTCCCACAAGTTCTCCTTGGGACCAGTACTGGTCCCTTATAAAATCATTACCCAATCCTGAAACCCAAACTCTGGCAGGGCTGTTTTTTTTCGGGGTCGGTTCTGGGGGGTCTGGCGGGTCCAGGGCGTCCTCCGCGAGCGAGTTTCAGGACCAGGAGGACTGAGCGCGGAAGGGGTGTGCAATGGCTCACACTTTCTCGCCACGCCCAAAAAGCAGAATTCCCACAAAGGCATCGTCCTTCTCGACGGACAGCGAGTTGCTGTTGGAGCTGTCAGCTGCATCTCGCCAGTTTCCACATTCATTTCGGAGCCTGACGGACAAGTGTCGAACTGTTCCAGTCAGACGCCAGATTTTCGAGTAGGTGATCTCTTGCATGTTCAGAGCTGGCAGTACCATTCGTCCTTCATGATGAACTAACACCAAGGCTGTGGAGTTCATGGTCCAACTTTCCAGGTTCGGGGCCTCCCAAGTGGCCTTTCAGCGGCTTTGAGGGCTCTTGCAGAGCTTCACTAAGCCATGAGCCTGCTGAAACGTGGTAATGACCAAGATGGACCTAGCCGAGTTTATGTCATAAACCCTGAAAGGTATGGGCTTGGGTGGTTTGCCGCCTCGGACGGCGTGGGGTGGGTGAGTTGTGAGATGGCGCTCCACCATCGGGTTATGGCTTCGATTCGCAAGCAACATAACGGCTGATGAGTCTTACAAACCATGTATCACTGCCGCTACGCAACATTGCCGCAAACCCTAAACCCTAAATCCTAAACCCTAAACTCGAATCTATCCTGTTGCTGGTGCAGCCCCAGAGCGGCAGAAGCGTCTGTGCCTCACGAGCGGTGAACTCAGCGCCCAAATGCAAAGACAGGCGCAGGACAAGCTCCTGAGTAGGGTTTGGGGTTTATGGGCTTCATTTTTAGGGTATGTCAGTAGTCAAAACTCAGGGGTGATTACGTAATTCTCTCCCCAAATAACATACCCCCGCGTCCCGCAACAATGAAGACCCGGAATATAGCACCCATCTATCTATAGATTACAATGCATATTGATCATTCGGGGGTGGGGGGTAAATGAGGGATCATTCACGAATAGGAGAATGCATTGTGTAGTAACTGCTGGACTTCGCTATGACCATGATATCCCTACCCTTTGGGCTTGGCTATAACGGGGATACACTCCCCCAAACTAACATGGAAACCCATATAGTCCCCTTTTAGAAGGACTGTAGTCTTTATAGGGCCCTTTTTGGGTTTCCATGTTAGTTTCCGGGTATCTTCTCTATCTAACGAGTTGCTTACGTTTTTTGTCCCTTTAGGGCGGCTTGCGGTGTAGGATTTTGGGTGTAGCGTCTAGGGTGCAGCACGTGGCCGTATACTCAATAGCCGCATTTCCTGATCTGAACTGAGCACTGGGGGCGCTAGCCCCTAAACCCAAAACCCCAAAAACTCTCCCAATACACCCTAAACCCTAAACCTATCTCCGGAGTTGAAAAGTTCCGGGCATAGAAGTGTCCATGTTGTAAGCCAAGCTCCTCAGAGTTTCCCGCGATGCTCTTTATCCCAATTACACTCCCAGAAACTAACATGGAAACCCAAAAAGGGCCCTATAAAGACTACAGTCCCTCTAAAAGGGAACTATATGGGTTTCCATGTTAGTTTGGGGGAGTGTAAGCTGTGTAGGGTCTGAAGCGTGGTGTATGTATTAGGTGGAACCCCCACCCAGTAATAGTCACCATAAGGTATAATACAAGGGTCCTCTCACATTCGTATTATACTACTAGTACAGAGTGGGGGTGGTCCTCCTAATGTATGTATGTATGTATGTATGTATGTATGTATGTATGTATAGATAGATAGATAGATATACACATGCACAGACAGCTAAAATAAAGAGGAATCAACAGCATGGTATACCTTCTTGAAATAAGGTGCAGAAGGCACCTGGGCTCGAACTTTGAGAAGCTTTGGTAGATGGTGCTCAGGAGAACTACAGTCCCCCCTTGAGTAGATAGAATTAGAGTATGGCTTTGGGTACATTACAATGAGATCCCCACATACCCCATATTCTATTTACTTAAGGGGGGAATATACCTCTCTGCCTTTGCAGATGAGCATCGTGGTCTGCACCCCCACGCTCCATGCAAAAGAGTGTTCCGGGCATGCTAATCTCTCCAATACGATCACGGTATGGATATAGTGGCTCTATAAGGATTATATGGGGTTATATAGGGATCACATTGGGATAATGGAAATGAAAATGGAAACTACAATTTAGGGTGATTAATAAACATATCTCCTCGGCATGTCTTAAAAAAAAACCTAAGCGAGATGATCCGAGTCGCTATGCTTTCGATGTTGGACCTGTGAAGGTTCCAGGAGGCCGCCACTTGCGCGACGAACCGCTCTCGGTGTTTGGAGAGCCAGTCCTAGAGTTTCGGGTTTCAGGTTTAGGGCTTTGGGATTGCATATGCTTTTAAAGGAAGATCAAATGGAAAAGCAAAAGGACAAGGTACTGGAAAACGGGGTTATGAACGAAGGTCCAGGGTCTACTTGGATGATCATCTGACGTAATAAGTCGTAATAAGTCTACATACTGTCTCAACAACCCCTTTCCATAAGATAAGCCCCATAACTCCTGTTACTAGGTAGACTTACTAAGGCAAGAGAGCCTGTAAGTAGGCTTTGTTCCTGTTTCCTGTTTGGGGTTAGGGCTTTGGAGGCTTGGAAGGCTCCGGGTTGGCGCATTGCTGCTGGGCAGACAGCCGTAACCCCCAGACCCTACCTAGTCCCCCTTAAGTAGATAGAATATAGGGTGTATGGGGATCTTATTATAATATACCCAGAGCCATATTCTATCTACTTAAGGGGGACTATACACCGTGAACCGGGTTGCACAGGGGCTGAGCCTCCAGGGTTTCTCGACCTCAAGGGCTGTTCACAAGCTGATTGCTTCCCCTGTCAATCAATCGTCTCCCAAAAAATCAGAACGTCTAGTAACACTTATTACAATGTCGCCACGAGGAGTTCAGTTGTGCAAACATTGTTGATTGCGGTATGAGGGTGGTCTAATTAGGCTATATTGCAGGATTAAAATTCCGGAACATCTGAAGAATACTTGTCAAAACATGTTCGAACATGTGTTGACAGGTTCAACTGAGAGCTATTGGTTTCTGCGCTTCCGTGGGGCCGCAGGAGGAAATGCTGCCTTTTCCAGGCCTCAAGCTTTTGTGTTAGGGGGAAGCGGCTACTTACAAAAAGGCTCCCAGCGTGTTTCGATGCGGAGACTAACACAATTCTCCGCCCGAAGCCTAGATCCCTACGATTGTAACAGCCTCAAACACCAACCCCACATGAGAGACTACTGCTGATGTTGCTGTGGCAGCATCCCCAATCTCTAAACCCGAAAACCCTAAGCCCCAAACCCCCCAACACGTTTAGGGTTGAGGGTTTAGGGTCAACCCCGAAACCCATCCCAGCGACTCGGAAAATCAGCGGGCTGCGCAGGGCCACAGAGGCCAAACAACCTGCCGCCGGCTGTACGCAGGTCTTCAGAAGGCCAAGCGCCTTGCAGGGGTGCATGACTTAGGGTTTAGGGTTTAGGGTTTCGGTATTAAGGTTTAGGGCTTAGGGTTTATGGGTGGTAGGACCAGGTAAAATGAGATTCTTCCCATAAAAGACGATACCTAAAATAGGGACTATACCATCCCCAATGAACATCTCTACTCATAATAAGAGTGTCTAGATTCGCTGCCAGATGTTTAGGCTATGTAAGGATAGAAACTTCATACAAACGTACACAGGGGATGTGGGATTTAGAGCTTGAACAAAAATATGGGGTCTGTTCTTAGAGATCCATGTAATTAGGTCTGTATGTGCCTCGAAGTACTTGGCAGAATCCCGGCTAGCAGGCGCTACGCTGTTGAATTTCCCAAGCCCCTACACTGAAAGGTCCATGTATGTGATAAGTAGAGGGCCCAAGAAGACGCCTAAATAGTATAACCTTTGTCATGGGGACCCTGCAAAAGAAACCCTAAACCCCTAGACCCTAAACCCTAAACCCTTACACCCTAAACCGGGTGAATGTTTGATAAAGGCGGCAAAAGCGGCGGTCTGTTTTCGAGATGCCTCCTGTACTGATAACCTCAGTATACGACCCATCAGTCCAAGGGTTTACGCGTTTCAGGGATAGGCTTTAGGATTTAGGGCTTAGGGTTTGCCACTGTGTTTGACTTAGGGTTATCCATGCCCCTAAACATGAACCTCCCCCCGCCGCCCACCGCTAATTCGGGGCTTGTTCGTTAGTGAATTATGACAAACATCACTAGTATTACCATTAGTTTGTAAGGGGGCTGGGAATAGTCTTCGGCCTTCTCGCATATGTAGCCGACCTCTGCACTGGGATCGCCTACGGGAAGGGATGAGTTCAGGGTTCTGGACTTAGAGGTTCAGGGGTTTAAGGTTTAAGTGTTAGGGATCGCATATGTAGCCGACCTCTGCACTGAGATCGCCTGCGGGAAGGGATAAGCTCAGGGCTCTGGACTTAGAGGTTTAGGGGTTTAGGGTCTAAGTGTTAGGGCATTAGGGCTTGGGGTTTGGAATGAAAGGCTTAGGGTTGAGTGTAGGGCTGAATGTCAGTGTTTGGGGAACTGTGGTAGATTCTGATGATAGGAACCTACGGCTTGGGGTTCAGGGTTTTGGAAAAGCAGTAGAGTAAGCGATCATGTCGAGGCCCAGGTGTACTTAGACAAGAGCTCCCACGCTTAAGTGCTCAGGTACTTTCTGCACCCTAAAACCCTAAACCCTAAACCCTAAAAAAGACTTATGACTTAGCCATGCTACTTGAGCCTCCCCGCATACTAGTCTCAACAGCCATGGCTTGAGGAACGAAGGAGTTTCTGGGGTTTAGGGTTTAGGGTTTTAGGGTTCTGTATCAATGAGTTTCGGGCGTTGAGAGCAGCTGGAGTTGTGAGTTCTCAGAGCCCTGTTGGATTTTGCAGAGACAGGACAGGCCTAAATCCCGTTTCGCAGGCTTTTTAGATGGGTGCTGCCACCATCATCTTAGAGTCATACAGCAGGTTTAGGGTGTATAGGGGCTTAGGGTTTAGGGTATACCAGAACCCCATAAAGGGCCTGGCATTTTTTATAAATGCAGTCTTTGGGGAGTGGTGTAGGCTGGGTCGACATCCAAAGTCATTGGTGCAGGGTATGATTAATGAGCAACCTCTTGAAACCCAACAACCGCAAGGCCGCACATCCTGATCCCTACAGGTATACTGCGTGCCGATAAGAGGGTCCTAGCTCTTGGGGCTGGGGTTACCAAAGCCCTCTTCGAAGCAATGCTTACTCCACATGATGGGTGCCATCGGAGAGCACAGAGCCACCTACAATACCAGGACCCAAATAACTGCCAACATGATTTGCGGTCTATTCGAAGTAGCCTATACCGTAAACCCTAAACCCTAAAACTTGGGTACTGCCCCCCCTCAGTAACAGTTGGATAATGTTTATAATATGGTTATATATAGCCCTTAATAGGACCCCTAATATGGACTGTTTTTGGGTGGGGGCAGTACCCAACCCTAAACCATCTAGAACCATAGGCCCCTAGAGTAGGCAATTCCAGGTGGGGGCCTCCAGATCACCCAGGAGCACCCCCAAACCTCCCGAAGCCAAAATGCCCCAAACCTGTAATGATGGTTTAGGGTTTAAGGTTTAGGGTTGAGGGTTTAGGGCCTGAATCTTATAACTGAAACACTACACCTGAAACCATCCCCCAAACCACCCCTAAATACACCCGCACCCTAAACTCTAACCCTAATCCGTAAAACCTATAATCCCTGGACCCTTAACCTTAGTCCCTGAACCCTAAACCCTAAACCCTAATCCCTAAACCTTAATCCCTGAACCCTAAACCCTAAAACGCTAATCTCTAAACCTTAACCCCTGAACCCTGAACCCTTAACCCTACACCTTAAGTCCTAAACCCTAAACCCCACATCTCCCGCCTTCAGTGAGGCGGCAGAGCCTAGTCACGGCCTCGAGAGCAGCAGCTTGTGCTTGATGGCCTTCAACCTGACAGGTTTAGGGGGGTTTAGGATTTAGGGTTTAGGATTTAGGGTTTAGGATTTAATTAGGGTTTAGGGTACTGGGATTATAGGGGTTCCATAAGGATTATAGGGTATATATTGGGGTTATATAGGAGCTATATAGGGTTTAGGGGTTTCAAGATGTAACCCTAAGGATCCAACTAGCCCTATGTAGGTAATATCTGTAGACTTTAAGACCCAATGTAGGTAATATTTGTATACTTGGATCTCTGGGGTAAGGGTTTGGGATGTATAGGGATTAGGGTTTAGGGCCTAGAGTTTAGGGGTTAGGGTGTATGGGGATTTGGGTTTAGGGCTTGGGGTTTCAGGGCTTACGGTTGAAAGCGTTTAAGGTGTATTTCAGGACTTAGGGCTTAGGGTTGGGACTGATTAAATACCAACAACGCAGAACCAAATGCAAAGTGACATGGAAACTGGTTTTCTGGACGGGTTGTATAGGGATTTTGTAGCGTAAAGGCCCAAACTAACTACCAATATCATGTTGAGCTCTCTTTGAACTACCATTTACCGCGATAATGCAGGGAATTTAGGACCATAACATGGAATTGATTAGGCTGTATGGTACAGACTTCAGGAAACCTAAACCCTAAGGCTTAGGATGGTTCAAGGTTACGGTGTATTAAGGCTTATGGACTTGTGTTCAGGGCTGGTTGGATCGAGCTCCAGGGCTTTTGGTCCCGCTCTGGAACTAGGACTTGGTGCTGAGGTTCATTTGTACATATTCCTTGTTAGGCTTGGCTTGAAAGGGTGTTGCGATTGAGGCCTGAGTTTCAGGTTCAGGGGTCACTGTTTCAGATTCTGGGACCCGGCTTATGCTTTTGGGATCTCCATTAAGAAGCTCAACAACCCCAAGCCCAAAACTGGTTTTTATATGTGGGAAGGAGGTCCTGCCCGTAATACGCACCACCCAAACCCCTAACCTCAAATCCCTGGAGCCTAGATTCCTCAACGCCTGAATCTTTAAGGCGTGGAAACCCTACATCCTGAAACCCTAAACCCCTAAAACCTAAACCCTGAACCCTAAATCCTAAGCCCCAAACCCTGAAGCCTAAACCCTGCACCCTAAACCCTAAATCCTAAACCCTAAAATCTTTTTAAGGCCTAAACCCCGAAGCCTAAACTCTAAACGAAACCTAGAGGATTCTGGATGCTGATGCAGCTTACAAGCCAGGTACCCATATAGTAGGTTCTTGGTTTATAGATAGTGTAAATCTATATAGGGACCCAAGGACAGGAACCCAATATGTAGGTAACTGGGCTTCTAGGGTTACCTCGAGAAGTGAGCGAACAACTCGTCGAAAGTTCAGCCTTGCAGGCTTAAGGCTTAGGATTTGGGTTTAGGATCTAGGTTTTTGGAGTTTAGAGTTTAGGATTTCGGGATTAGGGTTTAGGATTTAGGTTTTTAAGGATTTAGGACTTAGGGATAGCCTTGTGGGCTCCAGGTGCACAAAAGAGCTCAGATAGGCAGGTTCAGGGTTTACTTGAGGCCTAGAGCCGCAAAAGTTGCAGATAATGGAATAGAACATGTCTACACTCCTAGTATCCCCCTTCATAGGCCCCCTATAGAGTCCCCAATATAGCCCCCTTCAAGAAATTTTCTACTATAGCTCATATAGAAATGATCCATGCCCCTCTCTGCCACAGTTTACCTCTTTCTGCTGGGTCTTGGGGTAGGGGGCATCCTGGTGTTTGACCTTTCCCTAAACCCTAAACCGCGTGACACAAAGTCTTGCAAGTTCTTAAAAAGTCAGTTGAGGTATGACTCTAAAGGTTCTTGTAGCGCTGTGTACAGGTTATAGTCCCCTCAGGTAGATGGTAAATGGGCCACATTATTAGTAGTTTCCATTTTCTTTTCCATTATCCCAATATAACGCCAAACCCTAAGCCCTAAACCCTAAACCTATGGTAGCTTCCATTTCTTTTCCATTATCCTATTATATGGGGTATATAATATGGATCCTGTTTTGAGTTTCGGGGCTTCCATATTCTATCTACTCCAGGGGGATGACAAACAACATAAAGATCTGGTTGCCGTTGATAACTCGACCTGAACAAAGCGTAGATGTGACGAGGACGGGTGGCACCTTCCACGAAGCTCCTAGTTTAGGGTTTAGGGTTTAGGGGTAGAGGAACATAGAAACCTCTGTAGACCTTTCTGACCAGGACGGCAGTTTACCTTGGGGCCCTTTTGGAGTTGCGTATGTGTTTGGTGGACACCCATCAAGTAATAGTGGCTACCAGTTATAATTGTGATCATACTAATGTCCTCTTATAATCCTGTTGTACCACTACATTTCAGGGTTGGGGGGGACCCGCATAACGTATGAATTTCTTTCCTTCTTGGGTGTGACGTTTGGAAATCACTGACGCCCAGAGAATGCAAGACCTAGGGTTCAGGGATGTTCAGGGCTTGGGCGACAGCCAGGGCCGCCTGGCTTTCGAATGCTTGCTACAGCTCATTCTCTAAAATGTGTTGGGTAGGTAGGTACATCGAAGCTCAGCCTTCTGTTTACTTTTGGGTTTTGATGATGGCCCAACTCACACACACCTGGCACACTACCAACACCTAAAAAACCTGTAAAGCCAAACTCATACATTTCCAATCCTGACGTCACAACACCCTTTTCCCTGCGACCACACCTGAACCCCCTCCCCTCAAGGGCCCCGATTGGCAGTACCACTTTGCTTCATACGGATGATGACTATTGCAGACAATGAAGACAATCGAAAATGCGGGGCCCTTCATGGTAAAAGGGTCTACTCATCAGGTTCACCAGCTTTACCATTAGAATCGTGTGCCTTGCGAAATTTACCATACTAGGGATGTTAATGATTTTATTCAAACAGATATGGGGTGGAATTCTACTGTACTAACTACTCAAGGCCAAAACCTAAACCCTACGCTAGCACTATCAACCACACCCAACAGGAGACAACACAGTAGTCATCATGGCAAAAGGCCACTTGCAATGACAAACCACTCAAGATATGAGGACGGCAAAAAACTCGGAAATCGTACATGAGATAAACAACCCTAAACACTAAACCCTACACCAAACAGTACAAATGCACGAGCGCAGGGCATCGGTGAGGCTACAACAAAGCAGACGGCCAGGACAGGAGAAGGGCACAGTACACAAAAAACGAAAAGGTGTATATGGGTTATATAGGGGTTATGTAGGGATAATGGAAAAGAAAATGGAAACTACTATGTAGGTTTAGGGTTTAGGGTACAGCTTCCTCTTCCATTTTCCCTCCACAGGATGCACCTCCCCACACACTTGCTCAGCCGAACCACGAGTAGTACGGTGAGTATTTCTGTTGCTGGCATGGCCACTTAATCTTACTATCATGATTGCAGCTCTGTCACTACCATCAGTTTACAGTTACTGCACTTAATTATAGGGCCCTAATTAAATCCTGAACGCTAAGCCCGTAAATCCTAATCCCGACATGCTAAACCCTTCATTTTAAACCCCTAACCCCTGAGCCCTTCTAAACCCTAAGTCCTAAACCCTAAACCCTCCTAAACTCTAAGCCCTAATCGCCATTCAAGAAGCTCTTTGACCGATCCTGGCAACTCTGCGAGTTCCACTGCTGCTTTGCCTTGCAAAGAAGACCCAGTTTAGGGTTTAGGGTTTAGGGTTGAGGGTTTAGGGTTTAGGGTTTACGGTTTAGGGTTCAGGATCTAGTGTTTAGGGTAGAGGAGTTAGGATATAGGGTTTAGGGTATAAGTTTAGGCTCAGGTTTAGGATATAGGTTCGGGCTTAGGACATAGGGTTTAGGCTTTAGGCTTTAGGCTATGAGTTTTAGGGTGTAGGATTTGGCAAACAGGGGATAGGTTGCAGGTGGTACAGGGTACTTAACCCTGATACCCTAAACCGAGGGCTGAGTACCCACAAATAATTATGGGACATATGTTCACGATTAAGCATACTAAGAGGTCCTGGACGGTACAGGTACTTTGTTTGTTGTTTTTTTCTGTTGGGAAGGTTCAGCAGTTTAGGGTTTAGAGTTCAGGATTTCGGGCATAGGTTTCAGGGTTAGTGTTGCACTGCCTTGTGAATTTGAGGCATTGCTGTTACCTATTCAGTTTTGTGTTTCTGAGTGGGGTGTTTAGGTTTTGGCTTCAAATTTACCTGATCAGGTGTTGGACCCCAAAAGCGGCCTAACCCTAAGCCCTAAAACCCGTAAGCCCCTAATTACACCCCTAAACCCTAAGCCCCCAATTACATCCCTCAACCCTAAACCCTAAACCCTAAGCTCCCAATTACATCCATAAACCCCAAACTCCTAAAACCCCTACCAGGACCCTCCTTGTACCCTTAATTGGGTGTATATGGTCCCTAATAGTAGCTACTTAGGCCCTAATAGAGGGTAGGAGGAGGGTCTAGGTAATTACCCCTAAAAACTCTAAACCCTAAACCCCTGATCTGACCAGCCAAGTCTTTGGGGCGACCCCTCTGAGGCGTCGGAATCCCATCTGAGCCAAAACGGTCTGCGGGTGCCCTTCACCCAATTTAATGTAGACTCGTGATTAGTAAGCCCCTCCTTTTCAGGGCCTTGATAGTAGGATTTCCTTTATAAGTATATCCTCCATTATGGGGAGGGGGGTTATTAATCATAGGTCTGGGTTAGGGTTTAGAGGTCTAGGGGTTTAGGTCAGATTGCAGCTGTTAAATGTTCTTGGTCATGGGGCCATCAAAACGGCCGCTCTAAACCGGTGAGCCTCGAACAAAATGACACGCCTTCTAAGATTGTGTGTTACGTTGTCAACCCTAAACCCTAAACCGCTTCACTGCCGCTTCACTGGCTTAAGTTGACCAACCTGACGTCGCTCATTTGCGATAATTTCGAATGACGTCGTGTGACGGTGCTGGAAATTGTACAGGCTGAAAACCTTATGTTCATGCGGCCTTGAAGAAAAGCTTCGAAGTGGGCTAAAGGTTTAGGCTTCAAAGTTTGGGGCTACGCCGCCTTGTGAACAACGGTTGGGGGAGGGGGTTATAGTTTAGGCTTTGGAGTTGCGCTGCCTTGTCAAGATGCTTTGCGCATGTGGTTTAGGTTTCTGGCTTGAGGGTTACAGAGCTTGTCAACGAGGTTTTGTGGGTTGTAAGTGGGTTTAGTCCTACGTTAGGGTCGAGGGTTGAGGGCCTACTGACTACTGGTAATGAGTCGGCATGAAACGCATGTGGAAAACACACATAAACTGCTTGATATCCTTGAGCAGACTGCATAGAAACTGCTGTAGGGATCCATTCTTCCAACCACCTCAACCCTAAACCCAAAAACCTCCACTGCTAAACACCTACGGAGCACCGGCTTGTAGGGCTTGCTGTGGGCTTTAGGTTTGAAAGCACCTGCGGAGTTGAGGCTGTAGGAGATTTACGAGCTGGAGGGGTGGAGGACTCAAGGCCTTGGGGGGGGGGGGTGGTATACCTTTCCTATGCAGTTCATGGGGAAAATCTTTGGAGTCGCTTCACAGGTAGTCTGTGCTGTTTACGCGGCGTTTTGGAATGACTTCCCAAGGAGGGTGTAGAAACTTGCACGGGGTTGAGGCTGGTTTTGACTGCGCTGGCGGGAGTAAGATTTGTAGAGAGGAGGTCTTGCTGCAGGAAATCATAGTGCGAGATTATCATGGGGCCCTGGGCGATTTAGTCATATTACGAAACACACAGGCAATGCATGATCATCAACAATTAAAAAGGCTGTAGATTATTGAGCGCGCTGGTTATAACTTGGTTGTTTCCTTGCTTAGGTTCTGGGGAAAGTGTAAAGCGCACGTTTGCAGCCATGGGGAACAAAGTTCTCAAGACCCCATACACCCAAAAAGAGCTTGTACCAAATAGGATGGCAAACATCTTGCTGTCTCAGGTGTTGAACACCTATGCGGTGGGAAAGGCTCGACCACAGATTGGAACTTGAAACCTATCAGGCCTAAACCTCGTGAGTCCTAAGCCCGCCATGGCAACGGAGTATGTGTACATGTATATTATTATTACTATTATTATTATTGTTATTATTTTCATTATCATTGTTATTCTGATTATTATTACTATCATTATTATTACTATTACTATTATTACTATTATTGTTATTACCATTAGTATTACAACTACTATTATTATTACCATTATTTTTATATACACATATGTGCTTTGAATGTGTATGCATGTCCACACAGACCCTATATGCTCGCTGTACCGTAATTCGTTGAGGTCCATCTGAAAGCTGCAAGAAGCCTACCGTACGCAGCTTCAACATAGCCACGGTAGCAAACACGCAAACAACAGTGGTTGCGATATGGTAGTTTCCCTAGATAGGGGGACCCCAATATAGACCCCAACATATTATAATCCTTATTATGGGACCCACAATAAGGTACCCCTAATTTTGGGAAACCCCGTATGAATCGTACCCTATACGAAGCGGCAACCCTACCAGTGCAAGGGAGCAGCAGTAATAAAAATGAAAATGGGCTGACGTAGGAACCTGAGCTGAGAATTGGACTGGGTTTAGGCCTTAGAGTTTAGGGTGTATAGTCCCCCTTAAGTAGATAGAATATGGCCTTGGGTATATTATAGTAATAAGATCCCCATATACCCCATATTTTATCTGCTTAAGGGGGGGTTAAGGGTTTACAATTCAGGGTTTAGCGTCTAGGGTTCTCCGTTTAGGGATTGTAGAGTTTTGGCTTTAGAGTTTTCAATCTAGGGGCTTCAATCCCAGCACTCGGAATGCTAAACCTCCCCACCCCCAAGACCGTAAATACTCGTCCCTAAACCCGCCCTACACCCTAATCCCTAAACCCTAATCCCAGGTTTTCCCTAAACGTTAAACCCTAATCCCTAAATCCTGCGAAAAAATCTGTATTAGAGGGACCCATGGGCTTATGCCTGGGAGAGGGGACTAAATACCAGTAGGTTATAAGGAGTTCCAGGTCTGGGCTCGTGAGGTAGGATTTTGTATACAGGGCTTCGGGGGCTTAGGGTTTAGGATTTTGTATACAGGGCTTAGTGGATTAGGGTTTAAGAGTTTGGAGGAGTGTAGGGTTTAGGGGCTTAGGGGTACTGCTTTTGCATTTCAGGCTTGGGATTGAAGATATTGGGCTTTGGGGGTGACAAAGGAAGCGAAACTTACCAAGGATAACCGAACCTCCACAATCTCACCCCTCATATTGCAAACAGCTCTGCCCGCGGGTCCTGGTGTAGTCTTCAGAATGATGTGCTTGTAGAAGCCGTATGATTGGCAAAGCTGTCTTTCCGACGCGTGTGGCTTAGACGGGACAGGACTTGAGTATGGATTCTTGTGAATCTATACCTGCTATTCCGTTCAATTGGGAAGGTGTTCAAACTTTTACTTGAATCCAATTCCCTAAGGGTCCAAGGACCCAAATAGTAGGGGTTTTCGGCCCAAATACGATAACATTCATGATATTTTGGCCTTTAATTTCAAACCCTCTTATTTGGGTCCTTGGACCCTTAGGGAATGGGAGTTCAGCGCAAGGCTTACGGAGGATCCCTGCCTGTGCTAAGGTAAGGGCACCCATCCTTTGCGAAAATCCCGCTACAAATCAGGACGCGCTACCCTGCCCTAAACCTCGGTGCCAGGATGGCCCCATCAGATTCATGCTATGCTAGCGCTGACCACTAGACATGTGGGGGCTAACAGGCACAAGGTTTTTGCAGGATGTTGGAAGTCTTAGGGGATTCGAAGAAGTTACCTAAACAACACCATGGGCTGGACAAAAACTTGGAAAATGCTTTCCAATCCGTAAGGCCCAAGGTCCTCACGCCCCCAAACCCTGCGCCATATGCCTACCTGTGGCTCCATTTCTTTTCCTAGGGTTGAATGGTTGTTTCTCAGAATAAGCACTGCCTGTGGCTCTGTATATTTACCTAGAGCTCGGAGGTCTTATATACAAGGAGCACTGCCGTTCCATTTCTTTAACTAGAGTTTAGAGGGCTTAGACAGAAGTGGCTCTACTGTGGCTGCACGTATCTCCCTCGACTTGAACAATTCATACACAGACGAAACACTGCCTCTGGCTCCGTTTAGTTACGCCTTGCTTGGAGGGCTTCTACCCACTTCGCAATCTTGGGTAAACCTGAAGATGCCAAGCCCCAAGTCCTGGGCTTTTCTACGCCAGACCGTAAACCAAGAACCGCAAAACCTACTCCCAACGAAGCCTGTTTTAACGCCTATAACCTCCCCCCTGTGAAGGCCCCTAACTACAGAGTGCCACTTCGAAGGAACTACGCTGGCCGGCTGCCGCAGGACCTCTTCGATGTGCAGCCAGAGCTTCCTTTTCTCCACCAGTGCTGGGTGTATGTAATGGCCATGTAGGGTTAATAGCAGGTGCAGGGTTTAGGGATCAGGGTGCGCGGAGGCAGGCTTAGGGTTTAGGATTTTGGGGCATCCCAAACAGGATAGTTCTCAGAAATCATGAAGATATGTGTGAGATTGCGCAAGGATTATGCTCGGGCCTCTCTTATAAGGAATACACACGTGCGTTTGAGAAACGTCTACATATGGATTACAGGGCTGGTAGGCTTTTTGGGGGTTTTGGCTACATCAAGCACTTTCTTCTTGACCCGAGAACCTGTGCGTCCAAACCCGAGCCACGCGTTGCCTGTGAACATCTCCCCAGACCGCTCATAGTCCTTAACCTACCTGCTCAAATGTCTGAACCTTGGGTCAAGCCCTAAACACTAAACATAGACTCTAAAACCCTGAGCCTAATCTCAAGCTCCAAGGCTTAAACTTGCAATAATATAGCTCCTTATAAGCCAGCCCTAGACCCAAACTTTACACTAAAGTGTAAACCTCCTTCAGCCCTACACCCTAAACCTCCTTAAACCTTCTTAAGCCCTAAATCCTAGACCATGAGACGGGTGTCTGATGCACCTTCGTCAGATTGGGGTTCATTCGCCCTTTCTTGCGCCCGGCAGCTCGTATTGCCTGTACCTTGCATTTTAAGATCAGGGGTTTCAGGTGGAGGGATTTAAGGGCTTAGGGGGTTAGGGGCTTAGGGTTTGGGGATCAAGGGTTTGGTGGCTAGCAGCCCTTCTTGTAGGCTCTGTTGGCTTCGTAGGTCTGCTGGTGGCAGAGGGGACGGGGCTTGTGAGGAGTTGTTGGGGATGGTAGGTAGAATAGAATTACTAAAGCAATAGATTATGTCCAAAAAGGTAGCCGTAATTTTGGCAAACCCCCAATTAGTCTCGCAGATGTCTCGAAGGCTGGAGGCCGCCCTCCACCAGTCTGTTTGCCTCTGCCCATTCTATCGCGGCACTCTCCTGCGATTGTATTGGTTCTTCGGGTGCGGCGGGAATATGTTGTCAAAGGGAGGGTTTAGGGTTTAGTGTTTAGGGCGTGGAGCTCCGTGCACAAGGCCGTAGCCTTTAGAAGGCACATTCTGCACGGGCATTGCCAGAAACTCGGCGGGACATGTATATGTATAGGTCATACTATGCGTTGGCAATGCAAGGTTATGGGGACTCATAGGAGGGGGTATATTGAGCTTGTGTGATATTTGTTCCAAATTCTTGTTCCCAAAACGGCCACTATGGCATTATGGAAAATGATTCCCCTACATTTGTCTTATAAACCTAAAGGAGCTCTAAATAACTTCCCTGAAGGACCGTTAGATCATCCCCCATGTAAGCTCCTCTCTGTGCCCCCTGTAGTTGCCGTACAGCTCTGGGGTCCCACGGAGAGGGTGAGCTGCTCTATTTAATCTTAGGGTTTAGGTTGTAGCTCAAAAGCGGCCCCGCAAAACCAAAAGCTCATGCCGCCTGCAGGGCCCCCCTAACCATGGATTAGAAATGTTGTAAATCTGGGTAGCAAAGCCCAAGGCCCGAGTCAACAAAGCCGAACAGGGGAACAACAAAATGTAACCCTAACCCTAAACCCTACACCCAAAATCCTGAAACTCTAAAACCCAACCCTAAACACTAAGCCCTAAACCTGCGCCCGGAACCCTGCCTCGAACCCTTGGGTCCACTCCCTTCAGCCCTGGACCAGAAAACCCCAAACCCAACCCCCTGAGCCACGAAGCCTGGAACCCTACCGCAAAAAAAACTTACCAATAATCAAAATTACAGATGGTTCAGAAATAGCTTGAATTGCAGACAGTTGGGGTTGCACTGTAGGTGAACTGAACACATGAAACCTACGCACTAAGTCCTAAACCCTACACCCTAAATGCTAAACCCGAAACCCTATAGCCCTAAACCCCAAACCCGATCCTAAACCCTAGACCCTAAGCCCTTAATTCTAAACCTTAAACCCCCAAATCCTAAACCCTACACCCTTGATCCTAAACCTGAAGCCCTTAACCCTGAACCTGTAATCCAAACCCCTAAACCCTAAGCCCTAAACGCTAAATCCTAAACCCTAAACCCCAAACCCTAAATCCTAAACCCTAAGTCCTAAACCCCAAATCCTAAACCTTAAGCCCTAAACCTTAAACCCATACTCCGAACCATGATTGACCTCTGCGACCCGAGCGCTAGCGTGGCGGCACCCTCGGCTCTGAAGGTCGACTTGCGAATGCCTTAGCTGATGTTAGTGTTCAGGGCTTTAGGGTTCTAAGACACTAAGGTTTAGGGTTTAGGGCTTTAGGGTTTAAGGTTTAGGGGTTTTAGGGTTTTAGGATTTGGGGTTTAGGGGTCCTACAGGGTTACAAAAGTTGTGTAGCCTATACAATTTCTATGGGTTATGTAAGGTATGTTTAGGGGTATAGAGGGCTATATGGGGATGTATAGGGTTTAGGACTTAGGGATCGTGCATAACTTCCTCATAAGGTTTAGGCTGACCAATGCCCGAAGTCTGTTGGCTTTGGGGCTCCTTTCTACCTGAGGTTGGGTGAAGTCGCTATGATTTAGTCAGTGTCAACAAGGGTGCCTACATGTGGGGTTTTAAGCCTTAGCCAAATACGTATAACTTATGGCCTGCAAAATTCGGGAAGTAGCTGGAGCTACAGGGAACATGCTTTAGGTGGACTCGCCATGCAGGAATAGTGACTATAGGGGATAAGAGTGATTATAATCAGGTTTTCTGATATTCCTACTCTGCCACTATTACAGGGTGCCACCGCAAACCCTGTAAGCCCTAAACCCTAGACCGTATGCTCTCGGAACTGTATGCAAACCGACTGCCTGGCACCCAGCCTACACCCTAAACCTACTCGAAAAGTACCCCGCCGCTGCAAGCTGCCCAGGCAACAAGCCTTAAAGCTCCCCCCAAGCTAACATGCAAACCAGTCCTACGGTCTCTAAACTCTAACGAAAACGGCAAAACGTTTGGGGTTTAGGTTTCCCCTGCTTTTTGTGAGGGCGGCTGAATCCAGTAAGATCATATTCTCTATGTAAGTTCTATACCATTACTATACCCCAGAGGAGGATTTAATCTTACTCTACTCTAGTGGCCTCCGAAAAATGCCACTCAGATGGCAGTGGCACGAAGGCCTGTCATGTATCATGGAACCGGCCATTTCTTATCAACCCCAACAAACAGATGGTGGACCACTGCACATTGCTATGGCTAAGCCAATAGGCGTGGACCTTGGCTGTTCCATTTTAACCTTTCATTCCTCGATATTCTGCGCCTCCTCCATTTGTATCCCTCCACAACTCGTAAGAAAACGAGAGAAACCACACACTCCCCCAAACTAACATGGAAACCCATATAGTACCCTTTTAGAAGGACTGTAGTCTTTATTGGGCCCTTTTTGGGTTTCCATGTTAGTTTCCGGGAGTGTAGCTCCCTACATCAGGCCTTTGCTGGAGGGTTGCTAGCCTTCGCCAGGTTTTGCACCTGGCGCGACAGGTACTTGGCCAGCACTTTCAGCACCGTGGGCCACACCTACAGGGATCTGCAGCTCAGTGGTGAATGGAAAAGAGCATGAAATTCCTTGCATAACACTATAGCCCACCTTAAGTAGATAGAATATGGCCTTGGGTGTATTAGAATAAGATCCCCATGTAGCCCATACCTATCTACTTAAGGGGGACTATAGCAGGGAACGGGGAACGTGTTATAGGGATATGATCCATTAAAGCATGATGCAGCGTTATACGGGGCCACGGTAAGTAAGGGATCCGTTTCCTCACCTCCAGGCAGGACCTGCAGAGCTTCGTAGGCGTGCGTAGGGTTTAGGATGTACAGTTCTCCGTAAGTAGACAGAATATGGGATGTGGATCTCATTATGATATTAGGCAGCAGGCAATTCCATATTCTATCTACTTAAGGGGGACTATAACCCTAAGCCCTAAACCCTACATCATATCTACTTAAGGGGGACTTATACCCTAAACCCTAAACCATACATTCTATCTACTTAAGGGGGACTTATACCCTAAACCCTAAACCCTACACTGTATCTACTTAAGGGGGACTTATATGCGTAGGAGCCTTGCGGATGCAGGGTTTGTAGGCATTCCGTTCGGCTCTGAGGGGCGGATTCTGGGGTTTTAGGACGAGGGTTTAGGGTTTTAGGATTGACGGATTTAGGGATTAAGCGTTCAGGGATTTGGGGTTTAGGGTTTAGGGATTTATGATTCCAACTTCCTGTTTGCTTCAAAGTGGCGTTAACAGCCTTGCGATGGGAACCTTTGATAGCCCGGAAAGTGCGCCCGGTAGGGTTGCTCAGAGGTGGAGGAAGTCCTTTTGCCCAGGCTCACACGAAACGCCCTGGATACAGAACAACACACGTTCAGCTGTTGATTGAGCAAGTAGAGGCCCACTCAAAAAGGATTTGCAGCCCTAAGTCTAAACTGGAGACCATGATCCCACATGAGCTATAGTCCAAACTCCTAGTATCCCCCGTACAAGCCTGCATAGTAGTCCCCTATATAATCCCTTATATAACCCCCTTTAAGGAGTTTAGAACACGGCTTACATGTGTTGCTGACCGAAACTCCCGGAAAGGTTGAGAACTCAGGGATTACGAGGATCCCTAGGCTGGGGGCAAAAATGATTTGGGTTCGGTTTAGGAATCAGGGCTGATGGCTCCTCCTACCCTTGTCCTGCTCCTAGTCGGGCACTCTAAACCCTAAACCATGATTAGGAATTTCTGACAGTGGAGATCCCAGAGACGTGACGGGCTTACCAAGAGGCTTCTGGGGCCTATTAGGGACTCAACTGGAAGGAGTTTAAGGAACATCCACCCCTAACCCAAATTCTGAGCCCCGAAAACCCCGATATATTATATAACCCCTAAAACCCGTAGATCATCCCTATATAACCCCTATATATCACCTGCAACTCCAAATCCCTATATAACCCCTATATCTATACCCTACAGCCCCTAATATAATCCCTATATGACTCCTATAGAATCCCTATATAACCCCTATAAGCCCTATAACCCTAAACCCCCTATACACTCCCCCAAACTAACATGGAAACCCCTATAGTACCCTTTTAGAAGGACTGTAGTCTTTATTGGGCCCTTTTTGGGTTTTCATGTTAGTTTCCGGAGTGTAGAACCCCTAAATCATTTGTTGAAGCTACTGATGAGTTCTGGCCTCGGGCTCTTGGTCAGCACGGTCGAGGTTACCTTGGCAAGGTGTTTCCCTAATTGAGGGTTTAGGATTGAGGGTTTAGGATGGTTTAGGGTTTGAAGTTTAGGGTTTAAGGTTTAGGGTTTAGGGTTTGATTTAGGGTGTAGGACTTAGGACTTTTTTTTTGCATCCCCCCCTAGGATTTAAGGTTTAGGACTTCCGGTTTAGGGAATCACTGGAAATATCTGGACCCCAACAGTATACAAAGTAATGGCCGTCTTGACTGTGTTTGAAGGATTTGGGGCAATTCTTTTGCATACTTTTGAGGTCGTCCAGGTATAAGCATGACAATTGAGAAAGTGATGGTCATAGTGATTCCCATCATTCTAGTAAGAGCGAAATCCCTGTTCTGCAATCCCCAACCATCCTCCTCCGGGCCCTGACTGCCAGGATGGGCTATTAGACCTTAAAAGGCCCTTAACCTACCCTTATTTAGGACCTACGAGGGAATTTTAGGGTCTAATAGCTCATACTGGTACCCCCATTTCAAGAACCCCAAACCTTAACCTTGAGGCGGGTCGATGGGGGACCGTGGGTTCGTGTGTACAGGGTTGAGGGTTTCTTGGTACTACATAAGGCCAGATGAGTTACGTACGGGGGTTATAGGGGGAGACGACCCAGGGACGATTTTAGATGTCCATTTCTCCAGTGTCCACGAAGCACCAGTAAGTCCAAGAATTTCTGAAGCACACCCTTATCAAGCGCTTGTGGACCTTGAAGGGCGTGGCCTAAAAGCATGGATACGCTTTTAGGGTATGTTTTACATAGGCATTGTACGGGGATAATATTGATAACCGTTCAGGCTTGTACATTCCTTCCTGGGCTAGCCTTAAGCCCTAAACCTTAAACTGAGACTTCGGATTTCGGGCAAAGACTCGGACAGGAGATGGAACAAATAGAGCTCGTAATCTCCAAAATCCTTTTATTATCTCAAACCTTTGCTCAGCAAACCCTTAACCCTAAATGTCCAAAGTCCTAAATCCTGAATAAACCCTATACCCTAAATCCCTGCAGACAGCTCTTCCTAAAGCGCAGGTCCTGAACCCCAAGCACGGAAAGCTCCTGAGAAACCACAACTTCTACTTGTCTATGTGCTTGCAACCCTAAACCCTAAACCCAGAAAACTAATGATACATGTGTGCACGCACCGAACCCCGAGCTGAAGCGTAGGGTACAAGGTAAAATTGTGGAGAGGTAATTATCCATTTTTATCCAGCACAAGCAAGCAATGAAATCCGAAGCCTGGGGCTATGACCGGGGCGTAGATTGAAATGGACAGTTCTGAAAACTAGAGTATTTCGGTGGCCTTCGTGGTAAGGACTATATTATATTGGGGTCTATGATGAATTCTGGAAATTCCCAAATAAGTTCCTTAGTGACTTGGAGGCACCTTTTGGACCGTGCCTCTGGATGCTGGGCATTGTTCTGGAAACCCAATACATGGACCCTAGACGCAATATATTCGCAGGCGCTGGTATGGTAGTTGTTCACAAAACTGTCCCGAAAATGGCCATTATGTAGGTTCCATGTTTGGTTAGGTTAGGATCCCCTTCTAAGGAAGTGTATTCCAGATGGTCCCTCCTTTGCAAGGGCCTTTACAGCAACCCCCATATCTAAACCCAAAGTTCCGAACCCGCCTCTCTCCCTCTCTCTCCCTCTCTCTCCCTCTCTGCGACTCAGGCCACCCTGTCAGCTCCCATGGTCGCGACACAGTTTCTCCGAAGGGGGCTGAGCAAGCAGCGTAGGGCATGCAGGCAAGTCTTCCGGGCTTCAAAAGCAGCATGCAATGACAAGAGGCTAGCAGGAGGCTCATAATAACATTCTCCACTCAGTGATGGCCCATGCCCTGCAAGCCCTAAACCCTAAACTTTAAACTTAAATCCTGAAACCTAACCTTGAACCCCAAATCCTAAACCCTGTTGATCAAGATCAAGGTCCTGACGGTATAGTAGTCACACATAGGACCCTATTTGGGGCTATTGTAAATAATATTTCTAGCATTTCATTTCTGGGAGACCGTTGAAGGGTAGGAGCCTAAACCCTAACCCCACACAACACAACATATTACACGTTCTTTTTGCTTCTTTTCCTCACACGCCATGTTCCAATCCTCATAGCCTACAAGCCATAAGCCATTAACCGTAAGACCCTAAACCCAAAGCCCTGCACCCTGAAACTCCAAACCCTAAGTCTCTCAACCCTAAACCCTTCCTAAACCCCTAAACCCCTAACCCCTACAACCCCTAACCCCTACAACCCTAAACCCTGAACCCTAAACCCTAAGCCCTAAACCCTACCTGCTGCAGCCTGGGTTGCTGGTATCTGCCATCCATTCTCGCAGCGCATCGAGGCCTGCGCTGCTGGCCTGGGTGTTATATATTTAGGGTTTAGGGTTTAGGGTCCTTGGTGTTGTATATTTAGGGTTTTCCCAAAATTAAGAGTACCCTTTTGGGGGTCCCCATAATAAGGACTGTAGTATTTTGGGGTATATTTTGGAGTTCCCTCATTTTGGGAAACTACCATTTAGGGTTTATGGTTTAGGGTCTTGTGCAAAAAATCTTTTCGGGTTTAGGGTTTATAGTGTAGGCTTATTAAGGTTTAGAGTGTTAATGGTGGATCATCCGTTGAAAAATGACATGGAGACTGGGCTTGTATGAGGTCATCATAGGGGCGTATAGCACTTAGAATAGGGTGCAGGGCCCTTTCTGTTTGGGAGCTTTGGTGTTTAGGACTTTAATTAAGTTCTAGGTCTTAGGGTTTTCGGCGTCGGATCCGGGCCTAGACCAAGCGCCCCAAATCGACTTCACCACTAGTAAGAAGGCCTGATAGGAGTGAGGTTATGGCAGGATTCGTGAAGTGCATAGGTCCCACCACCACCCCCGCATACGTACTATCCCCTGCACCCTTAATTCGCCTGAACAAGCCCTAACTCCCCATGGCACTAAGCACCCCAACTAAAAGTGAACGTTTAGGTATCTGTAATAGGGTCTAAGGTCCTAGCTAAGTGCTAAGGAGTAATCATGCCTAAATCCTAAAACCTAAATCTTAAATCCTAAGCCCCTAAATCCTCAACCGCAAATCCCTAAACCCTTAACCCTAAATCCCTAAACCTGCTGTCATTAAGGCAGAACCTTCGAGAGGGTGGTAGTATGGGGGGTTGCGGGGTGAAACCAGGGGGCCTGGTGAGGCCTGAGATCTAACATGCTAACACCTACGGTTCAGGGTTTAGGGTTGAGGGTTTAAGGTTTGGGGTATAGGGCTCAGGGTTTAGGGTTGAGTGTTTAGGGCTTGGGGCTTGGGGTTTCGGGTTTAGAGTTTGGGAGTACCAAGCCCGACATTGAGGTAGGATGACTGTTAACGTGCTACTGCAGTATTCCAGGATGACACTCCGCGGTTAAGAGTTTAGGTCTCACCTTCTACATAGGGTTTAGGGATTAGGGTTTAGGGTTCAAGGTTTAGGGATTAGGGTTTAGGGATTAGGGTTTAGGGATTAGGATTTAGGGTTTAGGTCTCACCTTCTACATAAAATCCTCAGAACCCTGAACCCTAAACCTCTATAGCACGATATACACCCCAAAGCCCCATTCCAATTATTTGGGCTCCTAGCTAATTCCACATGGCATCCGAACTTTGGGTTTGGGGTTAGGGTTTAGGTTTTTAAGGTTAGGGCATTGGAATTGCCCTAAGCTTTTACAGCTGGACTTGGTGAGTGCCAGACAGAACTCGCCACAAACATGATTTCACGCCGCAGCACGCTAGCTCTTTTGTGACGCTAGCCCCTAAACCCCGGAATCCTCACCCTTAACCCTAAACCCTAAACCATAAACCCTTCACCCTAAACCCTTAACCCCCTTGCTCTAAAGACTTCCAACATGAAGACAGTCCTAAACTTTAAGCCCTCCTAGCCCAAAAAATAAATCCTCAACTCAAAACCCTAAACTTCAAGCACCGAGTCCTAATCCTCAAGTTGCAAACCCCTAAACCCCAAACCTCAGACCTTAAAAGCCCTAAACCTCTAAACCCCAAACATGAATCCCCTGGGCCCAGAAGTAACAGACCCTCAAACTCTAAACACGGAGTCGAAGGGCCGACACACTGTCTGACTGCAGCTTCTCCAGCGCGCTCTGGAGGCTTGTAGTCTCCATCAGATCCCCCAACATGGCTGCTAAGGATGAGAGGTACCTTTTTGAAGGGATTTATAAGGGGTCATTTACGGAGTTATACGTGGTTCAGGGTCTAGGGATTTAGGGTGTAGGGTTTGGAGCCTAGAGCTTCGGAATTATCTCGTGGATTTCTCAGCCAGGTTTTCAACAGACCCTTATACAAGGTACCTGGGACAGGTATCCAATCATCTGCTACAGGTCCATGACAGATCCCAAAGTCATGCCTCAGGTTCCCGCGAGAAGTATTGTACAAGGATAACATAAAGGATCTTGACTCATAGAAGAATGAGAGCCTTTCTAGCATTTAGGTGAAATAAGGTGAAAGCTTACCGTGCTTTGAGCTTGCCGTTTTTTGCAAATCTTGCTACTTGCTATGTGTGTCTTTGTTCTGTTTGTCGCAAAGGTCTGGTTGGCACTGATAGGGGGCATCCGGTATAGGGGTTACAGGTGTCAGGCGTACGAAGCTCAGGGCCAACAACCACTTCAGATTTTTGTCATGTTGCTTCACTTTGCGCATTCTCGCAGGCATCATGGGGCACAACTAACAAGCTTGAGAGCGTTGCGGAAGTTGAATCAGCTACGGAACCAAGACTAAGTTACCATTATGAGGAATGCATGTCGTTTGCCGTACATCCACAAATACCTTTACATGATAGTTGAGGAACTTCAGCAAGTTACCACTATGGGTAAGGCATGTTCTTGACTGTATATCCGCATGTGGTAGATAAGGAGCTAAGTTACCATTATGCGTAAAGCCCATGTCGTACTAATATGTGCGTACTCGGGTGACCTTACTTAGTTTCACTGACAGCAACAGTGCTAAAGCAAACATAGGGTCTCAAGGACACGGTCGAAAGAGATCTTAAATCAGGATCAACCCCCGCGTAAAGTCCTTAAAAAAGCTTTATGTACTGGAACTGAATATACCCACAGTTACACCGTTAGGGGACTCTTAGTGTATGGAGTTAAAACGTACTGCAAACCCGAAACCTTAATTCAATATCTTACAGATCGGTACCAGAATGAAACGGTGATGGAGGAAGCGGAGATAGAGGGGTTAGGGTTTAGGGTTNNAGGGTTTAGGGTTTAGGGTCGCCGAAAAACTGCACGGAATGATGTGTCGGGTCACAGTCGCAAGGTGTAGCAAGCAGTGCTAGCAACAGTAATAGTAGCAGTGGGAGCAATTGCAATCGTCATAAGCTACAGCAGAAGTAAGAGTAATGGTAACGGCAACAGAGAAGCAATATAGTCCTATTCCAATTCTAAACCCTAAGTGGCTTGCTGTTGAAGATTTTAATCAACCATGATAGCAGGCTCATATTACGTACTTAGCGAAGACATATAAATATCGATAGAAAAAAAGGTCAGTTCAGATTACGGTAATTTTTTTTGCGTTCCTTTAACAACAACCTGGAAAAAAACAGACAGTAGCATGGAAACTCGAAGGTCGTCCTATGAATCTATGGTTGGAAGTATGTACCCGTAATAGGGGACGCGAGCCTGCTTGGGTCAGCGTTTAGGGTTTATGGTAGGGCAGTTTAAAGGGTACACAACGCTCGGGTGAAGGGCCCATACTAGGGAGGGCTGACGACTGAGAAAAAATCCTGAAATCAAGTCCATAGGAAGTCCTTAAGCCCTAAACCGCTGGAACTGATCAGGAATAATCGTTAGGCTTATGCCATGCTTCTGCGGAACGAAAAGAACGCCCCCCCC
>CAJNIZ010046626.1:41519-55940 GCA_905231905.1 Symbiodinium pilosum
ATATATACATATATAGATACATGCACTTACAGATACGGGAACAAATCACATTTCTTGTTAAATCTCGGGTTGAAATCATTGGCCCCCGGGATGGCCCTCTGATATACATACTTGGGTCCTTCCCCCACCCAGTAACTGTCCTTGAAGGGGGCCTTATTAAGGGGATATTATAATTCCTACATATTACCCCTTGTGGTAACTGTTACTGTAAGGGGGAATGACCCAATATATACCCTATTTAACCTTAAGGGTCCCTACAATCCCCAAAAGGCCTTCAGGGCCCATGTTAGGGGCCCATACTTCCAACCTTAGATTAAAGAGGTTGGGGAGTTTCGCGCCATACGGGGATGGGGTGGATGCTAGCGTGGAGGCTGCAAACTACAGACAAAATGTGGGAGTGCTTCCAAAAATCGAAGGGCCTTAGGGACCCTAAACCCTACATAGACCTTTGGGTGAAAAATGATGCGGTAAAAGGCTTTTGGGGGCCCGCGGGTTTAGGGGCTAGGGCTTATGTAGGCAGAGTTTCTTGGCATACTCCCCAGCTTCTTGAAAGAGGAACCCTTAAATGGCAGGCCAGGAGAACGTAGCCATACAATAAGCCTGGTTGTCTCCATCAAGTGCAAGCAGCCCCAACCCACCACTAATCAATCATTCGCCATACAACATGGTATACAACAATCGGAGTATCAAATCTTGCTGGAGCCCTAAACCCTAAATCCACACCCTAAACCCTAAATCCTTAACCCTAGGAGAAGGGATTGAGTTGGGGAAACCAAGTCCACGCCCCATGTCACGCTCAGCTGATTTCTGAACTGTCTCCGAAAAAAGTTGGATCCCGGAGCCCGCATTTCCGTACTAGGGGCCCATGGTTAGGACGTTAGAACTTCTGTAACGAATCCTAGGCCCTGAACCCTAAATCCAAAGCCCCGAATCCTAAATCCTATATATATATATATATACCAGTTCTCATTGGGCGGTGAGTCTGTACGTGGGGTTGCAGGTAAGTCCTCGAGCCCGCGCTGAGCTCTGAGTTCAAATTGAATTGAAATGTTTAGGATTTAGGGTTTAGGTTTTAGAGTGTGGGGGTTGTTTAGGATTCAGGGTTTAGAGTTTAGGACTTAGGGTTCAAGCCTTAGCGTTTAGGATTTAGGGTTTAGGCTTTAGGGCTTAGGGTCTGGGATTTAGGGCAAGGTTTAGGACTTAGGGTTTACGGTTATACCCAACATCCCAAACCCCAGATCCTGAATCCAAAATCCTCAGCTACTTTGCCGATACCTCGCGCGCCACCACTGGCACGTTGCATTTCGCGCGGCCATCGGGCATAGTATGCGGGGCCTATGTAGTTATTTAAGGGATCATAGAGTTTTGCATCAGCAGTTCTTGGATATTTTAAAGCCCAAAAGATCCATGTAGCCATTTGGTATATACTGATAGGGCCCAGAAAGGGTCCCAGACCCTAAACTCTAATCCCCTAAACCCTATCCGAAACCCTAAACCCTAAACCCCTATATATGGTAGTTTCCCAAAATGAGGGACCCCAATATGGACCCCAATATACTACAATCCTTAACGTTGGGACCCCCATCATGGTACCCCTAATTTTGGGAAACCCCCATGTGGGCTTACAACCCTAAACCCTAAACCCTCAGCCCTAAACCCTAAGCCCTAAACCCTAAACCCCTAAACCCTAAGCTTAATTTTGGGAAACCCCTATATATAGCTACATGGACCCTTTGTCTAAACTCCTAGTATCCCCCTTAATACCCATTATAGTAGTACCCTATATAATCCCCTATAAACCCCCTTTAAGGAGTTTAGACGATAGCTGCATGGACCCTGAGTCATCCGTCTGGAGACTATGGAGTTGGTCCTTCCGAAAAAAAGCAGGGGGCGGTGAGCAGCTGAATAGTCTTTTTGGGGGTACTTTAGGGTTTAGGGTTTAGGGGGTTTAGGGGTTTGGGGTTAAGGGGTTTAGGGGGATTTAGGGTTTACGGGGGTTTAGGGTTTAGGGGTTTAGGGTTTAGCGGGGTCTTATCAACACAGCGAGTGATCCTATCAACCATCCAGGCTTCAGACCTGGTACCATCCCAATGTCAACCCGTGCTTAGAGTAACCCCTGTAACTGTGAAAACAGGGTTTTGTACCCGGCATTTGGTAACTTTATCTTTCTTACAGGCTCTAGGTTACTCTCGGTAGAAAATTAAATTCAGGGTTGAAGGCACATGCTGGACAGGTTCCCAAATAGCCACTGTTTAGGAAGGACCCCCTCCCCCAGTCGAGCGGTATCAACCTTTGGCTTGAGGGTTTTCATTTACTAGCCATTTTTCTGGGGGAGGGGAAGCATATGGGAAAGTTAGCAGAACTCGTAACTATTCCTATAAGCCCCGCTGTCTTGGAGATACTATGCCCCAACCCAAGCCCTAATCCCCAAACCCAAGAAAGGGTTTAGCAACAGGGCTTTGGATTCTCAGCCTAAAGGTTAGCCCTTAGGGCTAGGGTTTTAGGGTTTTAGGGTCGAGGCACGCGCATCGCACTCAGCAGGCACGCTTCGTTCCGGGGTCCCAGCTAATGTATCCAGCTGCAGGATGGTAAACAACTTAAACAACGCCCATGCACCCCGTACCATCAAGCGCAAGCCCATACATCCCTCAGCTGGCACCCCCCCTACAAGATTCTCAACAGGCCCAAATCACAATCAGAGACTAGACTTGAAAACCCTCATCTGCTCTGGGCCTCTCAGGAGCAGGACGCTTCTCCGAGGGCTCCGCAGATGTGTTGAACATTCATGAAGCCACGCCTGCATTGTGTCTGCAGATGGCTCCATGGTCAACCCTAGGTATCCAAATAGCCCAATGTAGGTAATATTTACAGACTTCGGGGCCCAATGTAGGGATTATTTGTATACATGGATCCCTAAGGAACAAGTGAGGCCCCAACAACGGCATTCTTGCCAGGAGAGCTCGTTGTTCTTGGAGTGGCCGAAGGACCGTTGGCCCTTCGCTCGGCTGAGGCCAGTTCCCAAGGTTCGGCGGACCGAGCAAGACAGGGTTCTTAGCCATGCGCGCGCTCGCCTTTTGTCGCATTTGTTGTATTCTTGCGGTTTAGGGTTTAGGGGAGGGTCTAGGGTTCCGTAAATATGGGACCCCTGGTTTTCGGAAACCATCATGTTTGTGGGGCTTAGAGTGTAGGGTATGTACTCCCAGAACGAACATGGCACCTGAAAAGAAACTAACTAGGTACCTCAAACTCGATTTGCTTGCAGCTCTAATAGGCCCTCAAGTACCCTTTACAGAGCCCAGATATCGACAAATCAGAAGCTTCACAACCTCAACTAGTGCTAGTCGGGGCATCCTGGTGAACCCAACCCTAACCCCTTAACCCTGAGCCCCAATCCTTTAATCCCTAAGCACCCTATACCTCGACCCCTCAACCCTAATCCCTATGTAAACCCCACAGCCTAATCCACAAACTCCATCACTACACCCTGACCCCACAACCTAGACCCTAAACCCTCATCCCCCAACCCTAATCCCTAAACCCCTGCTCTCAACCCTAAACGCTCCATCTCGGCCCCAGTCCCCAAGTGAAGACAAAGCTAGGACCATCAACACCTGCTCAGGGCTGAGGCGTCTGCAAAAAAAAGGGGGGACTTAGGGGTTAATGGGTTTAGGTTTAGGATTTAGGGGGTTCTGCGTTCAAGGGTTTACTAAAACCTCAATTAAGGGTTTAAGGTTTAAGGCTTAGAGGTCAGGGTTTAGGGTATACGGTTTCTGGGTCTAGGGTTTTGGATTTACATATTTTAGGGATCAGGGTCCAGGGTATAGGCTAGGGGAGTTCGGCTTTCAGGACTCTTGGGCTAGGGCTGGCTCAAGCTGAGGTGCTTACAGTTTTGCGGTTTTGGGGCTAGGATTCGAAGGCCCGCGCTACAGGAAAAAGGGTTCAAGGGTTGAGGGGCTCGGGACTTTCATGGGTCAGGGTTGAAATGTGTAGGCTTCCAGGGGCTTGAAGGTTTAACGCGTTTAAGGTTTCCATGTTGGCTTAAGGCTGTCCCCATTGAGGGTTTGAGGGTGTAGGCTTCGGAATTTCGGAGTTGGTAGGGCTTGGGCTTTCGCCATTCCATTTGACTAATTCCTGTTGCCATAAGCTGCGGGACATCTTATCGGCAAAAAACCTACTGTTTCTCAGTAGGGAAACAGGGAATATGATCAATATCTAATCCCTATATACTATAAGACTATGTTCCCACGTTCCATACTAAGAACCAGTAAGAAGATGTGCCTCAAGAGGTTGTTTGGGGCCCTTGTTTGGGGTTGGAGGCTGAGAGTTTGCGACTTGGAAGACATCAGGTACCTGGACACTCTGGGAAACAGACCGGCTTGAGCCTGTTCAACCACTTGAGCCCTTTTACCAGTCTTATGAGCATCCGCGCCTGACATATCTCTCACGAGTTGAGCACGGCGCTCCTTACGATGCCCCTGGCCTACAGGAATGTTTCAAAAACTAAGTTGGTTGAAGTGCTACGCAAGCTGATGCACAGAACAAATCTCAGGATGCAAGTCCAAAATCCGAACACAATCCATATAGAGGCTTCGCAAAAATGGGGGTACCATTTTGGGGGTCCTCATACTAATTTGTGGTCTATATTTTGGGGTACGGTCTTTAGGGCAACTACCATATAGACGTCCCCAAAAAAGCTCGATAAACTGGCAATGCTCCACGCCGCTACAAATTCTGGATGCCCTGTCCAGGATTTTAGCAATCTGCACGACGCTGTCTCGAACTTGAATGAAACACACCCAACCTGCACGCAACATCAAGATGGAAAACATCCAACCCGTACCAGTGGCAAGTTGAAACCCTAAACCCTAAACCCTAAACCTTGCAAATCATGTTCAACGCAAGGGGTCCCACTGCCCAAGACATGGGTACTTGGGATCTGGTTATTAGCAGTTGTAGTGTCCTATATAATATGGTCCGTGCATTTCCATGGCAGTCCATGCGCACCCGACGCGTTGCAAATCTTCAGGATTTTAGCTCCTCATAACCCCTCAACCCAGTCTAGGTGCTAGGGCTTAGGCTTAGGGTTTAGGGCACCAAAAACCGAAGCCGTACTGTCCCCAAACCCCTCCATCCCAACATCCAAAGCCCTGAGCCATGCGCCTAGCTGAACCTTGTCCCCACTCTTCATCACCAGTGCTGTCCTGAAGCTATTGTGCCCCTGAAGTAGATAGAATTATGGGGATTATGTAGGGATAATGTAAAAGAAAATGGAAGCTACCATGTAGGGTTTAGGGTCTGAAGCTAAGCCTCTCCCCCTAGTATTGACTATGGGGTTTTATAGGGGTTATACAGGGATAATGGAAAAGAAAATGGAAACTACTTTTTTGGATTATATGGGGTTTAGGGTTTAGTGCCCCTTAAGTAGATAGAATATGGGATATATGGGGATCTTATTATCATGTACCCAAAGCCATATCCTATCTACTTAAGGGGGACTATAGGCCTCTCCCCTAGGTATTGAAACCCCCCACCCCCCTAATATCCAATATTCTCACGGTGGTATTTTATATTCGAAGGGACTAGGCCCGAAACCCTACACGGGGATGACCATGACTATGGATGGCTTTCTTTGGGGTCCAGTTTTGGGGGTTCAGGGGACTTGTTGCAGGGACAATGGGGTTATATGGTTATATAGGGAAATAGAGGGTCCCTGACAGGGTATTTTGGGGATGTGCAGGTTTTACGGTTTAGGGTTATAGTCTATAATGGAAAATCACTTGGGAAAGCAAGTTGACAACTAAATGGATGCAGGGGCTATGAACGGAATTTCAGGATTTACTTGGATGATCTTTTGACTTGTTAAGTCTACCTACTGTTTCTGATAACCCATATGTCTGCCCATACAAATGCGCACGATATACGGTCCCCTGCGCTACTTGGTTACGTAAAGGGGAGTAATGGGATTGCGGATAACGTTGCACTTTCCTTTTTTGAGAAATTGCTCCATCTGCAAAAAGGAACGGGTACACAAAGGGGTCCGCCCATATTTGGCACGCGGCTTCCTGAGTCAAAATGCTAGGTGATGCCCCCTTCCACCCATTCACAATGAGCGGACCTTCATACCAGTACCACCATCTTTGATTTTCAGCATTACTGGGCAGTGGGGTCTTCCTTCAGAATGAGGTATGCTACCCTGATAAGCCTCAGGCTAAGAAGGACAGGTTGCCTTCAAGAAAACTCCCCTCCCCCCACAAAAACAGGGAACCGAATCATGGCCTCTGTTGTGAAAGGACCGTTCTCTGTGTAGCCCTAAACCTCTGAGCCCGAAACCCTAAATCCTAAACTCTAACTTCCCTATGGTTTTGGAGATTCCTGGGCTCTTTAGCTCCCCTTATTATATTGATATAGACTATCCCTAGCTCCTTAGCTCCCCCCAAAAGTATGGGCAGCTAAGCCCTGAAGCGCTCTGTGCAGGGCCCTTTGTGGGGTCGTCCATGTTCGTTTTGGGGAGGGTAACATGAAAGTCGGGCTCTGAGGATGAGAGGTGCATTTGACGGTTTAGGGTTCAGGGCCTAAGGTTTAGCCTGGTTTAGTTTTTCTTTTTAATAGGGTTTAGGGTGTAGGGCTTGGGGTTGAGGGCTTAGGGCTTAGGGTTCATAAGGCTTAGGGTTGAGGGCATAGGGTTTAGGGTTTGGAACCTTAAGCCCTAAACCTCAAAGTTGGACCTGTGGGGTGTACACACTTCGTCATGACGCTGAGAAGGCTCTGGCATTATTGGAAAGTATCTTGCTACAGCCCCGCTTAACTAGATGGGTTTAGGGTTATAGCCCCCCTTAAGTAGATAGAATATGGCTTTGGGTGCATGATGATAAGACCCCCACATACCCCATATTCTATCTACTTAATGGGGACTATAGCAGGTAACAAAAAGACTCGCAACAACAGCGGCGCCTAGTGTGCTTAAGCCCTAAGCTTACCATTGGTTAGCTAGGTATGAAGGAATGGATCCTGATAGTAGTCCCTATATAACCCATTCTAGTAGTTTCCATTTTCTTTTCCATGCCTTAATTCCCACCTTAAACCTTAAACCCAGCTAACCAAAGGTAAGTAAATCCTAAATCAACACACTCCCTGCCTCAAAGCCCTAAACACGTGAACCAAGGCAACTACAGCAAGGAGCGTGGGGAGTTTATATAAGGGGTGCGTATCAAAGGGGGTATGAGGCAATCATGATGGAAGCTATACATATATTAGCTGTATGATGAAGGCTGTTATATATATATATTATATTATCATGGGCTTCCCTACTACCCCCCTTTATGCTACCCCCGCTAGGTTCCCCCGTCAATTAAGGCAATTTTGGGATAATTCGGCTCAATTAAAGTTGATTAAGCGGGAACCTAGGGGGGGGGAGTATAGAGGGGGGTAGTAAGGAAACCCATGACACTAGGTGTATGGCAGCTCCCCTTCTGCAGTCGCCTTGGACCTGAGGCTCGTGCGCAGTCACCCGGTGATCGTTCAGGAACGTGCCATTACCTGCGAATGTCTAAGCCATCATTCTGCGTAGTCACTCCCAAGCGTGCTGCAACTTGCCTGCCAACAACACATCAGAAGGCTACACAGAAGATGCAAAGCACAAATGTACAGGTGCTTCGGCCATAACTTTCCTGAACAAATGGCTTCTTGCAACCAATGACCCCTTATGTACACTAATTAAGGAAAGTCCAGAAATAGGGGAGCACAGTATAAAGCCCCAAATCCTGGAATCCTGATTTTTCTTACAACCGAGGACCTGCGTAAATAGCGGGAGCACAGTATAATAAACCCCCAAATCCTGGAATCCTGATTTTGGGAACCCCAGGCTGGTACTCTAGGGTTGAGGGTTTAGGGTTTACTAAATCTGGGAAACTTCCATACTTGGTTGGCCTTTGGAACCCCTTGAAAAATCTTAGTATATAGGGCCCTTATGAAGCCAATTAGGGAAAATATCTAAGTATCCCAAAGGCCAACCCAGCATATATCATGCCAGTATCCACGTCATTCTCCATGGTCTATTTCAATTGACTCTGCATGAACGAGGGGTAATATTCCTAAACCCTAACCCAGACCCCTGATTAATAAACCCCCTCCCCTTTATAGGGATTATAAAAGGGATCCTAATATTTATGCCCTTAAAAGGAAGGGGCTTATTAACCATGGGTCTACATTAAACGCTACAGCCCAAAAAATAATTGCCGTTTCCTTTGCCACTATCCCTGTTTATTGGGGCAATTGGTGCCCCTCAACCCTTGTTAAGGTTGAGGTCTGTGACCCTATCACTACCAGATGCCCATCATGGAGTCCTGGTTCAGGGGGCCTCGGCTATCAGAACCGCTTTAGTAGTCTAGAGTCTAGGTGGAGATTCGCTTATCATCCCATAACGTGAAATCCTGAACCACCCAGAACCCCAACTAATCAACGGCACCCTTCGAATAGGGCTTTGGTGGGAGGTATAATCATTCCGTCCGGACATGCGGGTAGGGCCCAGGAGTCCTAGGAGGATTGGGCCTATAACCCATGCCCTGAATGCCAAATCACACTGGCTCCCCTAAGCCCTTAACCGAATCATTGGCTTCATTGGGCTATTCGGAGCCTGGGGGCAACCCAACACAAACACTAGGTTTGAAGGTTTTACGTCTGTGCGGATTTTCCGTGTGGGCCCCAGCGGCTCGCTTCGAGCAATTTCCAGAGCCAGAAAGAAATCATTGGAGGAGTGGGTTTCTCTAGTACGAGGGTTTTGGGGGGGTTCCAAACATGAAGGGTCTTTTTTGGGAGACCTATAAAGAGGCACACGTATAATACCCTGGGGTATTTAGACATGTACACATATATATATATACATATCTGACAAGCTTCTTCTGGAACATTCTCCTTTCCATACACCCTAAACTCTTAGACCCTAAATCTCTAAACTCTAATCCCAAAGTCCTAAAACCCCAAACCTCTACATCCTAAACCTCCTGAACTGCACACCCCTAAAATCCTAAACCTCCAAACCCCTGAACCCCTAACCCCCTAAACCCTAAACCGCTAAAACCGCTAAGGCCCGATAGAACCCCATTATAGTAGTTTACATTTTCTTTTTCATTATCCCTATTATTTCCCTCTAAAACCCTAAATCCCTTATTAACGTCCCCAGAAAGTAGGCTTGGCCCAAGGCGGGAGCCCAGATCCTTTACGCTCGCCGTCCCATCAGATGCGAAGCCTAAGGGAGGAACTTTGAGGGTCTGGGGTTTGGGGGTTTAGGGGCTTCAGGATTTAGGATTTTGGGTTTAGGGTTTTAGGGTTTAAGGTCTAGGATTAAGGGGTTCAGGATTTACGGTTTGGGGATTTAGGGTTTAGGGTTTAGGATTAAGGGGTTTAGGGATTAGGGTGTAGGGTCTAGGGGTTTAGGGAACTTTCAAAGAGGTAAACTGGGAACCCCGAACAGGGAACCACAAAAGATCTAGTAGGATTGGAATGGGAATATAAGGAACCTGGTAGGTATATTCCCATTGTCTCTCTTCCCCAACAACCAGAGCTAAAAAGTTTAAACTTGATTAGTAGAGACCCAAAAAGGAAGCCTAAAAAGGAAACAGTTCTTCTATAGGCAAAGTAAGTTATGTTTCTACTATACCCTTGTGGTTTTCTGTATGAGTTTCCCATTTCTCTCCCTTTATTCTGGAGCCCTACAATAGGAAGTCACCGGGATTCTGTATGGAGTATGGAAACCCCAAACCCTAAACCCCTAAACCCTAAACCTATGGTATGAAGAACCGTAAAACGTTTTGACGAAGGTGATCCTTCCCAGACGATGGATAGTAGCCTTTGGAATCATATAGGAGTTTCTCAAAAAGGGGGGGCCCTAGGGACCCTAAGGGGTATAGAGGGATTATAAGGGATTATATAGGGGCCCCTTAAGAAATATATATATAGGGTTTATATTGAGAAATACCCATATAGGATTAGAGTTAGGAATCTGTTTGGTACACTTCTCGATTCGTGCGTGGCATCCTTGCACAGGGGCGATGCCAATGTTCTCAGTGTCGTGTCCGCATTATCGGACATAATTTAGGGATGAAGGTTTAGGGTTCGTGGGTCCTAGGGATGGGGCATTCGTAGGCTGTAGATAGACGAGAGGTCACAGGATGAGGTCTCATTGTCTATTTCTTACTTCTTCCATGCTGCGGCTACTGCGCCATCAGAGCCACACTCCCGGTCTGCAAAACCACGACTTTTAAGGGAGTAAGTTGCATAAACACTACACCCAAACCAATCTCTTTGGACTAGACAGGGACAGGGAAATCGTCAGAGGCAAGCTTTTTCTGCAAAATTTCCCTCAAATTACCCCCATGTTCCTTCCTGTAAAATGGCGCTTCAAACACATTGCGGGCCACATTTGGAATGGCATTTGGGGTCCCTAAACCCTAAACGGCAGATTCCAGGTTGGGGCCCTTCTTTATGGAATCCCCATGTCTCTCGGGGAAGGTGCCAAGAAGTGAGGTACCCCAAAGCCTGGATTGCTGTGAAGGAACTTAGTTTAAGTTACTACGTATTGGGGAAACCGTATTCGTTACTATATGAGCTATACTCTAAATTCCTAGTATCCCCCTTAATAAGCCTTACAGTAGTCCCCTACATAATCCTTTACATAACCCCCTTAAAGGAGCTTAGACTATAGCTCATATATCCCTATTATGGTAACTGAATTAAAACCCCTTCATAGCAACCCAGAACCTCGTCGGATGAGCTTCCAGGTTACAAACCCTAAGCCCTAATCCTGAGCCCTAGGGTTTAGGGTTTAAGGGTTTAGGGCCTAAACCAGGTCATACCTCTTGATTCCAAATCTCGCTGCCCTCTCGTGCCTGAATCTCAACACGAGGCCTCAAGTATCTAAGGTTCAGATTGAAACCATGGGCCCCGAGTATGGGCCCTTTACCCTGAGATCCTCATATACCTACCATATACCCTAGTTACCATATACCCTAGTTGTGCCCTTAAAAAGTCTTTAGAACTTCCCAAAAAAAAACTGAGAGCCCTATCTTGGGCCCATACTTTAAAAATCCTAAACCGAAACTCCCTAATCAAACCCCACATCTCCCGATATACCCCTATATACCCCTAAAGCACCCCTATAAAGCCCCAAACCTATAGGGAGGTTAAGCCTCAAAGCCCCGCCACCTGAGGCTTCAAAGCATCGGGGAAGACCTAAACAGCTCACAGACCAATCAGAATGGCCTGTACACCTGTTGCTTATGTAAGCTGCATGCATTTGGGAGGGGGGGGGGCTGGACCTACGCAGCAGGAGTTCATAGACCTCTGAAACATGCTCTTCAGCGACTTAATGCCCACATGAGCTATAGTCTAAACTCCTAGTATCCCCCGCAATAGCGACTGTTATAATCCCCTACACAATTACCCATATGACCTTGAGGGAGTTTAGACTATAGATCACATGGAGCCCTGACACTCTGCAGGTCGCCACAATGGAAAATCCAGTCACCAAAGTTTAGTCGCACATTCTAGGGTTAAGGGTTTCGGGCTTCTCAAAAGCCTACTCTGCAGAATATAGCCCAAAACAGCTTCCTATGAAGCATCCTAAACCAACTGAAACAGACTATAGTTTTCGCTGCCAACACTCAACCTGAAGATCACATACTATACCATACTATTCTTTAATGTACTATAATATTCTATATTAGGCTATAATATACTATGATATCCTATGACTCTAATTTTGACAACTGCCCGCACACGTTTTGAGGTCCACTCCGATGGACAGGTGCCGATTCGAGATCGCCTTACGTGTGAAACCGCAGGTAACCGCTTGCCGAGAGAAATGGGGGTATGGGGCTTAAGGCTTCAGGGTTTTATTTAGTCAAGGGTTCATGGTGCCGACTTTGGGAGAAGTATTATAGGGGCCCCTTGTGCAGGACCCAAAACGAGAGACCCACCTTCACAAATTCAGGAGAATCCCGCAACGCATGACGAAGTCTCAAGCCACGATATTTCCTGCTCTGCGAAAAAGCTGTAGCGGTAAACATGACCGTGCAGAGAATACTGCTTTCACACAACTTCAGACCCTTTCACGCTAAGATCCTTCTCAAAACATGCATTCCCGAAAGCCTAGAGTCCCCCTATAAGTAGATAGAAAATGGCTGCGGGTATATTATAATAGGATCCCCATGTACCCCATATTCCATCTACTTAAGGGGGACTATAATCCCTTTGTCGGGTGTCTTTCGTCAGCTTGCTTGTAGATTCTGAGAGATGGCTATGATGCCCTCACTATCTTACTGAAGAGGCTGCTAGGGAATAAGGAAAGATGGGAATTAGGGTTGAGGCTTAGTAGGGAATATGTGAATGTATTACATTCAGATTATATAGGGGTTAGATTCCCTTCCTCCCTACTATGCACCAGTAAGTTAAAGCTCGAAACTTCAACTTGAGCGCTTGCATACTGATCTCGCTGCAAGACAGCAACCTTTCCTGCTAACTAAACCCTAAACCCTACATCGGCCTCTCGGGATCTTCCAAGAACTCCCCAGCTGTCAGTATTGAATAGAAATTCATCTCGAACACGAAATGGAAACCGGAGGTCTATGGGGAGATATGAGCCAAAATGGGAAATGAAATGGAAACTGGGATTACATAGAGGACTATAGGGGTTATAGTCTAAACTCCTTGTATCCCAGTTAATAAGCCCTATTAGTAGTCCCGTATATCATCCCCTTCAAGGAGTTTAACCTAAAGCTCATATAGGGATTAGGTTTTACTCGGCTGTTGTGAGGGAATGAAGATTACCTACGTACGCGGTCTTGGGTTTTGGGTTTTGGGTTTAGGGTTCAGCGCTCAAGTCTAGAAGGATCCGTCAAATGTCCCTCTGTACTGTTCTCAAATCCTAAGCCCTAAACCCTAAACCCCAAACCCTAAACCCTAAAACCCTAAGACCCCAAACCCCTAAACCCTAAACCCCAAACCCTAAACCCCTAAACCCCTAAACCCTAAAGCCTTTACAGCAGTTGCGGGCGCCTGCGAACCAGGAATGCACGTGTCGCATGCCTGGGCAAGTAGCTTGGACGATCCCATGGTCCTAGGTTTCATATTTTTGTTTAATGGTTTTAAGGGTTTAGGGTTTTAAGGGTTTAGGGTTTTAGGGTTTAGGGTCTGGAATCCTAGGGTCCTGGGCTTTAGGGGAATATTGGGATAATGGAAAAGAAAAAGGAAACTACTATTTAGGGTTTAGGGTTGAGGGTTTAGATTAGGGTCCTACTTGGAGGGTCCTGGGGACTTAGTAAATAGGTTAATAAATGGGATAGTTGGGGTTACTGTATGGCTTGTTGGGGTTATTCACCTACTTACTAAGTCCCCCTGACCCTCCAAGTACCCTCCATAACAACCAAGACCTTGGGCCCTACAACTCCTGTTAGCAAGCAGACAGACATACCACGTGAAGAAAGCCTCCGAGCATATACCCGGCCCCACTGCTTGAAGGCTCACTGGCAATGTAGGGGCCACGATGATCCACCATCTCATTTTGAGGTCTCTTTGAAATAGAACCTGTAAGGAAGCCAGAACCTTGGTATCTTACTGGTTCTTGGTGGGGAATGAGGGAATACAATCCCCATATAATATATGATATCTTCCCTTACTCCCTACTAACCGCCAGTAAGATATTGGTAATGATATAGGCGTCTAGATTAGCTACAAACCCAGTCATAACTACAGCTATCAAACTGGGTCCGGCTTCTTCACGCTGTGCAAGATCTAAGACCAGAGTAGCGCTTGTTGTGGTAGAGTAGAGTCTAGCAAGCTTAAGCTCACAATCTTCTTGGGATAGAACTAGCCAAGCAGAAAAAACATCTAATCTTCCTCTGTATGGTCTCAACTATAGTTTCTGCAAGTTCACTATCTACACGACATGAGACTGCCACCTCTAGGATATTAGTGATTGCAGCAACAGCATGAATTGCAATGATAGGAGCAGAAATCATAATGAGTGATAATCGCAGTGACAATAATTCTAATACTAGTAGAGATAAAAATAGCAGTGCCCTTCATAGAAATACTAAGAACAATCTAGTTATACTACTGCTAATAAAAACGACTGTAATACTAGTGATAACAGCTAATTATAGACATGACCATGATAGCAATGACAATAAGAGTAGCACTCGTACAAAAACCATGAGAGCCAGAACGTAATGTTGGGCTCTTGTTGGGAAAATATTTAATATTATGTAATACTGGGGGGTGGGGCGCCTTTAAAGGGTTTAGGGGTTGTATAGGGGTATCTTAGGCTTTGCGGTTAGGGATTCGGATTTCCCAAATGAAAGGTACCTTGTGTGGGTCCGCTATACTGAGGATTATGATATTTTGGAGTCTATATTGGGGTCCCCTATT
>CAJNIZ010046626.1:56040-67156 GCA_905231905.1 Symbiodinium pilosum
TTTCTTGTCCATGTGATTCCCCATCATGCTGACTTAATCCTACACCTCAAAAGCTTCAAAATAACCCTGAACCCCCATCCGTAACCCCTAAACCGGGTGAAATGTAGCCTTCACGCTTCTACTTGGGTCTCATTGCCACCTAACTGGACCTTAGGCCCTCCTAACGTCTGAGAAGCCAGGTAGCAGGGTTTAGGGGCTTAGGGCTACGGGTTTGGGGCTTGGGGTTTAGGGATTGGGGCTTGGCCTGGGGTTTAGGGTTTAGGGGCTGTTTTGCCGGACAGCTATGCACTCGCTCGGCGGAAAGCGGCCGGCGATCGCTTCAGTTGCAGGGTCGCGGATTCATTAGCGAGGAATCGCAAAGCTCCTGTAGCTTGCCCCCCTGAAATCTCGGGCGCGCTGCTGCTAATCTTCCTGGGTCCTCTGAAGGAAGTAGGCGACTATAGTCCCTCTCAAGTAGATAGACTATGTCTTTGGGTAAATTATAATCAGATCCCCAAGTACCCTAGATTCTATCTACTAAAATGGGACTATAAACACCTGTTAAAGAGTTGAGCTCAGATTCCTTGAGCCTCACCGGAGTGGCTTTGGGCAAATACCAAGCTTCACCATTCAGCCAGAGGGGCTGCTACATAGTCAGGCTGGAGATGTGAGATATACATTACATGTGACTATACTCGCAGATGGCTTGCGAGGGGATCGATTTTGGGGCTTAGAGATTAGGGTTTAGGGTTCTTAATCCTTCAGGCCTACATTGCTGAGGAACTCCCACTGTATAATTCCATCTTCCATGTCATTTCCCATTTTCTTTTCTGGCTGATTCGCCACTATTGGTCTCTAGTCAGGCCGCTGAACTTTGACTACATAAGCCCTTCGAAGACACCCCCCCTAAACGCTAAACCCTAAACCCTAAACCCTACACTCTGAAACCTACCTAGACCCTCCAATGTAGTACCTTTTTGGTTGTCCTGATAAGGGTCCTAACCAAAAATCCATACCAAACCCAAAAAGGAACTACATTGGACCTAGGGATCCAAATAGCCCAATGTAGGTAATATTTACAGACTTTGGGGCCCAATGTAGGGATTATTTGTATACATGGATCCCTAGGGCTACACTCTGAAACCTAAGCCCTAAACCCTAACAGCTGGGGCTCCGATCCGTGCTGCGCCCGATCACGTTGTCCAAACCTTCCAAGGGGACAAGACTTCTGGTGGAGAGCTTGCCCTAAGGGTCCAAGGACCCAAATCGTAGGGTTTTAGTCTAGGACCTAAATACCATTTATATTATAGAACCCTAAACCCTAACCCCTGGGCCCTATAAAGCCCTATTATTTGAGTCCTTGGTTGGCCATCTTATCACCATGGCACTTGGCACCCCTACTAACTGTCAACGGTTAGGCACCCCACTAGGAATATAGGGGAACCCGAAAAAGTTAAGGGTCTAAGGTCCTAGCTAAGTGCCAAGGAGCTATAGGGATTGAATACACTAGAGATCCCTCAAAGCGTCATGTATGCATGCATGATTGTATGTATGTATGTATGTATGTATGCATGCATGCATGCATGCATGCATGTATGTATGTATGTATGTATGTAACAATGTATGTAGGTAGGTAGGTAGGTAGGTAGGTAGGTATGTATGTGTGTATGTATGTATGTATGTATGTACGTATGTATGTATGTATGTATGTATGTATGTATGTCAAGCATATATATTCACTGGATGTTACAGAAGCTTTCGTAGGAGTTCTACAGGGACAATTTTGAGAAGGGACTCCATGATCATTGAAGGAAACATAATAAACCCAAATTCTCATCTGCTGGAGAAGGCACAGCTGAGTCAAGAAAGAGTGGTGCCCTTGGTAAGCTGGCGCCCCAGAACAGCATCAGGGCGCAGAGGACCTAGTCAAGCGTAGTGCTGTAACTACCCTCATTAACCTAGAGCTGTCGCCGACCTGACATTTCCTCGCTGCTAGCTGCGCTGTTTTTAAGGCCCTACAATCTCTGTGATAAGATTACAGGTTTTGGAATTCCCTACCACCGCCAACACACATCCCTAAAGCCTACCGAGCAAACCCCCTGAATCCTACACCCTCAATAATTCTCGCAGCCTACACCCCAAAACCGTAATCCAAAACCCCAAAGCGCATGTCACGGGGTCATGTCTTTCTATGGGCCCCCACAAATGGAGGACCTTGTTAACGGTTATTGAGTTATTGATAACTGTTCGGTCTTTTCTCAAGGCTTGTGCTAACTGATTTGGCCTTTTGAGTTTTGCGAGGGGCATATTGGGGGGGCACATGGTAGTCCAATGACCATAGATGGCCAAATCCCAGATCTGGCGACTTCTAAACCTCTTCTAAAACTTCAACCCTTGTCACGCCATTAAGCCCGAGCCGCATATCTTTCCAGCCTACATCCTTAAAGCCTTTACACCCCCTAATTGCACCCTAAACCCGAAATCCTCAACCCCTACACCACCAAACCCTAAACACCTAAACCCCTAAACGCCAAACCCCGAAGTCCTAAACCCCTAAGTCCTAAACTCCTAAACAGTAAAACCTAAAACCTAAAGCCACCCTTTTCAAGCGAAAATTTCAACCCATCCTGGGAGCTCGTAGAGGTCCCCCTCGGGGCCCCGAAGCACAGCAAAGGCCTCCAATGAGCCACGCAGTTTCGGGCTTTGGGTTTTAGAGTCTTAGGGTTTTAGGTTTTAGGGTTCATGCTTTAGGGTTTTAGGGTTTGGGGTCGCGGTTTCGGGTTTAACGTTTTTAATAGAGTTTAGGTTTTAGGGTTCATGGTCGCAGTTTTGGGTTTAGGGTGTTAGTATAGGGTTCAGGATTTAGGGTTCAGCATCGTGGTTTTGGGTTTAGGGTTTTAATATAGGGTTTAGGGTTTACGGTCGCGGTTTTGGGCTTAGGCTGTTGGGACACTCAGTAACAGCTTCTGGTAAGAGCCTTACTAAAGGCCTATATACTAGTCTTGAATTTTAAGTTCTTACCCAACTGTTGGTGGGTGGGGGTGCAGTACCCGAAACTGTTTTGTCACTTTTTGTACCTCCAGTAGAATAATACTAATACTATAGTACGAATATTACGAGCTTGAGTTGTAGTACTAGTATGACTGCCATTGATATCTATATATATCTATATATTACCATTCTGAGGCTTTGGGGTATAGGGCTTAGGGTTGGGAGTTGAGGGTTTAGGCTTCCGTGTGTAGATTTGTTTCGAGGCTTGTCATCACCTGGGGGACCTTGGAGGCCCTGGAGATGTGACCCTAATTCCTACACCCTATAGGTCCTGTTAACTAGATAGAATATGGGATATATGGGGATCTTCTTATAATATACCCAAAGCCATATTCTATCTAGTTAAGGGGAACTACAAGCCTTAAGCCCTATATTACGAAGGGATTCTAGGACCGCTTGAGGATTTTAGGGCTTACGGTTTACAAGGTATGGTGTAAGAGGTATAGGGGTTCTGTTAAACAAGAATGATTTCTAGCTGTTCTTACACATAGCTAGGGATTAGCAGGTCACCTTTAAGGTTTAGGGTTCAGGGTTTAAGGTTTAGGGTTTAAGGCTTAGAGTTTCTTCTGAAAAGCTTGGAGAGATTTCATCCAAAGGCACTTTAAAGCCTGAGCCCTAAAGGCTGAAAAGTATATCCAATAACAACCAAGTTACGGGCTAACAACCTCTGACAGATATCATGGGAACAGCCGCTGCATACTGTAGTTATTGTAAGTTAGCTACTTCCTCCCCCGTTTCAGTAAGGGTCGCCACAAGAATCACAATAAGGAAAACAAGTTATAATGACTCCTTCAGAAGACCCCCTTTTTGGAAGTTACTGAGAAGGGGAAGGACCCACGCCATAAGCCACCCCCCATCAAAACGCCAAATGCCAAACTCCAAACATGCCCACAACCTCCCAAAAATCAGTCACAGCGACGTGATATGACGTGATAATACATCACCAAACATCCGAAGCCCCAAGCGCAAACCCCCAAACCATAAGCCCCAAACCACCAACTGCATGCACAAAACACTAAGCCCTAAGCCTGAGCCTTAAACCTGGGTTGGCCCCTAAAACCCTTTGAAATAATATTAGTATATAGGGTACCTTATTAAAGCCGTTAAGGAAAATGTTAAATATCCCAGGGGCCTACCCAGTAAACCCCAAATCCTGAACTCCGCCAAGGACCGCGCGTTCTCGCTGACGTCTTGCATGGGCTCCGGCACCGGAGGTGGGCTGGCCAGCAAGAACCATCTCGTACAGTTCAGGGCTGGGGGTAGCTCATGTGGGTGGATGTCAAATTATGGTCCCTTTTTGGGTCCCCTAAATATTAGGTGCCGTATTATAATAGGGATCCAGAAAAAGACCATAATTTTGACATCCACCCATGTGTTGGTTACACTGCTACACGCAAACCAATGCTTGGAGCATCACTGGAAGTGCTTGACTGTTAGCGAGAAGGCCCTCATTGCTGACCTTGTTGCTCCTAGATGACTTTTGTCAAGCCGCTGTCCATGGAAAGGGACGCAGTACGGCAATCTACACTACAAGCAAAGAAGCCAGAATGAAACCATTTTGCTTCAGAAGCCTGAAGAAGGAAGTTGAAAATGCACAGAACTAAATCGCAGGCCTGATAACTTCAACGTTACCCTCAACCCTGAGCCCAAAACCCTAAACCCTAACGCGGTCTGAATTCCAGACCTCCTAAACCCTCAACCCTAATGAACAGAATGCTGCACCTGCAGCCTGTATTCTCCCTTTTCGGGTCATTTCTGCAACCCTAAACCCTGAACAAACCCCTGTAGAACTCTTGGAGAGGTTCTACACGGTTTAGGGTTTAGGGTTTAGGATTTAGGATTTAGGGTTTTAGGGTCTAGGGTTTAGGATTTAGGGTTTAGGGTTTAGGATTTAGCCTAAACCCTCAACCTTAAACCACCCTTATCCGCTTATCCCTTAGGTGGACCCCACACCCTGTAATAGTGGTATAATAGGAATATAAGAGGACCCTAATATAGTTACTAGTATCCCTTGTAGTCACTATTACAGGGTGGGGGGTCCTCCTAAACCCTAAATCCCTAAACCCTAAACCCCAAATCCCTAAACCTTAAATCCCTAAATCCCTAGACCCTAAACCCTATATCCTAAACCACCCTTATCCCTAGATTTAAAAAATCTTACGCCCAGCGCCTGGGGGGTGGAGGCGATGGAGCGGCAGCCTGCGCGGCTCTTTTCTGCGCGTTCTGTGTAGGTTTAGGGTTTAGGGTTTAGGATTTAGGGTTTAGGGCTTAGGATTTAGAGTTTAGGATCTAGGATTTAGAATTTAGGGTCTAGGGTCTAGGATTCTGGGCTTAGGGTTAAGGATTTAGTGTTTAGGATCTAGAGTTAAGAGGATTCTGGGAGCCTTTCGGCGCAGGCTTGGCGATCAGGACTTCAGGGATGGCAGTTTCAGGGATTAATCCCCTCCCCCTTATATTAACGCCCCCCACACCCCCTTTTAAGAGACTGGGAATATTTAATACTAGGAAGGGTGGGGGGGTAATGTTAGGGGGGGCTTCATCAAGAGTCTCAAGGATGCTGGTTGCCGGGATGTCTGCGTTTAGGGTTTAGGCCGGCTTTAGGGTTTAGGTTTAAGGCTTAGGGATGTTCAGGGCGGTTTGAGGGTTTAGGGCTTAGGGATGTTTAGGGCGGTTTAAGGGTTTAGGGCTTAGGGATGTTTAGGGCAGTTTAAGGGTTTTGGGTCAAAATTTAGGGTAGCTTGCTGCAGTAACAGGAACATGCGCAGCCGCCCATGTGAAACCTTCCAAGTTTGCCTGCGAAAGTCCGCCCGGGGCATTGGATTCTACAAGTCCCAAACCCCTTAGTCCCCCTTAAGTAGATAGAATATGGGGTATATGGGGATCTTCTTATAACATACCCAACGCCATATTTTATCGACTTAACGGGACTATAGACCCTAAATCCTAGGCCTGAGACCGAAACTGATCATAAGTTGGGAAAGCAGACGCTGAGACCTAAACCCTAAACCCTAAACCCTAAACCTATATCAGCACCGAAGCCATCTCACCCGTACGAGGAGTCTCCTAGCATACTCAACCAGCTCAAGACTAAAAATCCTATAAACCTTACAAACCCCTAAACCCTAAACCTTAAACCCTAAACCTGAAACCCTAAACCCTAAACCCTAAACCTTAAACCCTAAACCCTAAACCTTACAAACCCCCACAAACTTCCTAAACCCTTCAGCCCAAGAGCTCTACAAACTCTATAAACCCCATAAACACTATCATTTGGGTTATTCCCCCTTACAGTAACAGTTACCACAAGGGGTAATAGGAATTATAATAGCCCCTTAATAAGGCCCCCTTTGAGGACAGTTACTGGGTGGGGGAATGACCCGAACTATCATTGGCCCCACAAATCACATAAACCATATAATCTCTGCAAACCCCATAAACCTGTTAAACCCTGAACTGATCATAAAAGTAACCTTGAACCCTAAACCGCATACAATCCCCACAAATCCCCTAAACCCTAAACCCATCACAATCTCGGGTGCCGGCCCGCGGTATACCATCCAGGATGCGATGGGCCACGCCCTACAGAGGCAGCCCCGGAGCCGTTTTTTAGGGGTTTAGAGTTTAGGATGTCAGGGGTCTAGGGTTGAAAGTTCAGGGGGTTGGAGTCTGATGTTTTTTTTGCTTGAGAGTACTGTAGGGCGCTGTAGGGGCTTAAATGCTGTGGATTAAATGGAAACGCAAATGGAACATGAAATGGACAAGGGGTTTTCGCAAGGGCTGGTAGGAGGGCCTAACACATTACCAAAATCATTTTGAGTGGCTTCAGCGATCCTCTACCATATTTAGACCATGAATCGGGATCCATGATATTGCTAGTTGTTCAGGCTCAAGGTTGCTCAAGGTTGCATTGAAGCCTTACGATAGGTGCAAGCTGGTCAGGAAGGTTGAAGCCAGTCCGAGCACGGCGAGTAGAGTAGAGAGCACCCAAAGTTTCCATTCGGAGAAATACTGACATCATTGTTTCTCAATGTTCCCACAGCTTATGTGTGTGCAACCTCTTCGGCCCTTAACTTTCTGGTGCTAGGGAGTTGCGGGCGAGTGGATCCGTCTCAGGGGCAAAATTCCACTGTCCATCCGCACCCCGAAGGTTCTATACCGGCCGCAGATCGTAGTGAACAATGCCGCTACATGAGTAGCAGCGAGACATCAACGTTCGCAAGGCACTGCAAGCGCAATACTGTACAGGGGCGCATGACAGATAGGTCCTTGCCAACAGCATCCCCGGCGTGGGGCCGAAACCTCAGGAGCTAAACAATGAAGGCTTGAATGGAGGCACCTCCATTTGGATGCGACAATGAACCCAAACAATGTTGGATGGTGCAATCCTAAACCCTAAATCCCTAAACTCCCTCCACCCTTAAATCCTAGACCGTAAACCTTAAATCCCTGAACCCTAATCCCTAAACCCTTAAACCCCCAAACCCTAAATCCCTAAACCCTAAATCCCTAGCCTAATTCCCTAAACCCTCAACCCCAGAAAAACTTACCGTTACTTTGGGTACCCAAATTTCCTTAATTTTAAGATTTTGAAGCAAAAAATGAACACCTCCCCCCCCCAAATACCTTAAAACATGGTAATACGCCCCTAAACCCTATACCCCTAAACCCTAGACCTTAAACCCGAAACCCTAAGCCCTGAACCCTAGATCCCGAAACCCTAAATCCCTAAACTTCAAACCTTAAACCCTAATCCCTAAACCCTAAATCCCTAAAACCTAAACCCCTAAATCCCTAAATCCCTAAACCCTAAATCCCTAAATCCCTAAACTCTTAAACCCCTAAATCCCTATACCCCTAAACCCCGAAACCCTTTACCTTCCCCCGGTGCCCTCTGAGCCTCAGCGAGGCGAGGAACTTCGGCTCTAAGCTTCGCCACGGCATCCTGGGCCTGGCTGTGTAGAAGGCTTAGAAGGGTTTAAGGTTTAGGGTTGAAGGGTTGAAGGTTTAGGGCTTAAGGTTTAGGGTTTAAGGTTTAGGGTTGAAGGTTTAAGGTTTAGGGTTGAAGGTTTACGTTTTTTTGTTTTTTATCGGACCTTTTCTCCGCTGCCAAGGCATCCGTTGAAGGTTTAGGGTTTAAGGGTTTAGGGGGAGGAGTGGGGTTGGGGTTCAGGAGTTTAGGGTCACTAGGGCTTCTAGGGCTTGAGGGTTTTAAGTGATCTAGGGGTAAGGGTCTAGGGTATTTCAGGGTTAAGGGTTTGCGGTTTAGGGTTTAAGCTTTAGAGTTCAGGGTTTTTAGGTTTGTCGGGCTTCGCGGATGGGTTTAGGGGCTTTAGATGGTTTTGGGGGGGCTTTAGGGTTTAGACGGTTTAGAGTTGAAATGTCAAGGGTTTAGGGGTGCAGGGTTTACGGACTGGGTTTGCGGCATTAGGGCTAGGGTTTCGGGCTTCAAGACTGAGGTTTCAGGGTTCAGAAAAGTACGGGTTTGGGATGCGGGAGCGTTAGGGATCATTTAGGATACTTAGCGTCCGGCCACAAAGGGCTCCCGCAAAGGAAATATCACGCCATTGTTGTTGCCGACAAAATCCCGAAGCGAACAAACTACTTTCAAGGCTCGCTTGCAAAGGTCGGTAGCTATCTGGCCGGCACGGTCACATGAGGTTTATGTTGAGCTACAGTCAATATTTCCCATATACTTGCAGGACACAGGCTCCTGTTGGGAAATCAAAAGCTATATACAGAATCTCCCAAATGGACCCTTATATCCACCCGTAATGGTCCGCAGGCGAATCTAATATTGACACTTGCTCGATTGAAGGGAAATAAGGGCACATGAGGCCTAAGCCTCCTGCAAGCCCTCGATTCTACGGACCGCCCACGCTGACTATGCTTGTGTTTTTCGCAGGGCGGGGGGGGGAGGGGGGGGGGCACGGATTCTCGGCGTAGTGCGCGCGCCATGAGTGCAGCCGGCCGCAGAGTCTTGAGCTTGCAGTTCTCGACAAAGCCCATAGCACGCTTTCAGTATCAAGGAGTTAGTTAGCTCTGCCATTATCCACCGCAGCCACAGCTGATGGAAGCTCTCTGCTTGCACAGGAAACACCCATGCACCGATGGGCCGAGGACTGCCACCCACATCCCTAATCCCTAAACCCTAAACCCTAAACCGTAAACCCTAAACCCTAAACCCTAAATCACCCCTTTGAGCCGCGAGACCCGGCAGATTCCCAGAAAACAAGCCCTTTCCCTGTTATACCCTCCCCCAAATATCAACCCCCCACCCCCCCTAATATGAAATGTTGTCAATATACTATAATATAGCATACTTGGGAGTATTTAATATTAGGGGGGATAGGGGGGTTAATATCCCTAAACCCTAAACCCTAAAAACTTAATGCAAAGGCCCTGCCTCGGAGAAAAGCCGTCTCTGCTCCTTAGCGCCGGGAAAAGCTACAGTCCCATCAGGCCCAGCCGCATGTTAGAATTTAGGGGCTTAGGGCTTAGGGACAGGTTCTGAGGTTGGGGGGGAGCCAGCATACTTTCCCAACCAAAATGAAACTAAAAGAACAAAATGTGCTTTCCAAAAAAGGCTTTGTGCGGTTCCATGTTAAGTTGGCGGAGGGTATGAGGAATGATTCCTAAGGTGACTCTGGTAGGCAAAATTCAAAAGACTCCAGTGGGGGGTGAGATTCCTATTCTTGGCTTTCGGCTGGTCGCGCAGGATTTGCAGATAAAACACATCTTCAAGAATGCGGACTCCAACCATAAACCCTAAACTCTAAGCCCTAAACCCGTAATGAGGCCCAGTAGTCTCTGATGGAGAATCAAACCCGAAACCCTAAACTCTAAGCCCTAAACCAGTAATGAGGCCCAATAGTCTCTGATGGAGAATCAAACCCTAAACCCTAAACCCTAAGCCCTAAACCAGTAATGAGGCCCAATAGTCTCTGATGGAGAATCAAACCCTAAACCCTAAACCCTAAACTCTAAGCCCTAAACCAATAATGAGGCCCATTAGTCTCTGATGGAGAATCAGGGGGGGGTCTGAGAGGGAGGGGGGGAGGTCCCATGAAGGGAGGGGATTCTGACAACGTAGGGTTTATGGGTTCAACTAGTATCCCCTCTATACTACCCCCCCCCCCAGGTTCCCCCCTTAATTAATGTTATTTGGAGATAATTAATCTTGATCAAGGTTAACCTAGGGGGGTAGTATAGTGGGGGTACTAGTTGAACCCATGACCGGTTGCAGACGTGCCGGAAACTCACACGCGGCCTTCTACACACCCATTGCTCCCAAGACCCTTGCAGAAATGTGCACAATGGCCATATCTTAGGAGGACCCCTCACCCTGTAATAGTGGTATGATGTAGGGCTCACGGTTTAGGATTTAGGGTTAAGGGTTTAGAATTTAGGGTTTTGGGATTTAGGGCTTAGGGTTGTGTCCCTATCGGAAATTCTCTCGCGGGGTGGTACCTCAAGGGCACCCAACAACTTATAACTAGGTTGCGTCATAACGAGAACGAAGATATGGACATTGAACACAAGTGCGGCTGATCATGGAGCAACTGCTACCTGCTACCTGAGCTTTAGAAAACCAGCCTATCTGACCTCGGAAACTTACTGGTGGTTAGTAGGGAACAAGGGAATACAAGCCAACATCATCCCCACATACTGTATTCGCTTTTCCCTACTAAACCCGGAACCCTATACTGAACCCCCAGTACCCTATCCGCTCCGAAAACCTCCGCGAAAATCATTGTCGGCTCCTTACTGGGGGAGGTACAACACCCTTAGGCTGCAAAAGAACCCAATTCAGGTACTATTTTATAGACTTCGGGTTCAAGGTTTGGGGCGTAGGTGCTATCTATAGACTTAGAGCCCGAAGGATATGCAAAAAGCCGAAGAATATGCAGAAGTGAAAGAGTATGCTCAGGACATGCCCAATTCAAACACTGAGCCCAAAAACCCTAAGCTCTACCCTAGGGATCCATGTATACAAATAATCCCTAGATTGGGCCCCAAAGTCTGTAAAAATTACCTACATTGGGCTATTTGGATCCCTAGATTACATGTTAAGCCCTAAACCCTAAAC
>CAJNIZ010046626.1:67449-88099 GCA_905231905.1 Symbiodinium pilosum
TGGTTTAGGGTTTAGGGTGGTGGTACTTCAAAGGCACCCAAAGCTTTTTGTGCAAAAAGGTTTCCTGAACATACAAGAGGGGAAATAGCTAAGTATGTCAACGTGCCACCTATGAGGATTTTGGGTTTGTGTAGCGAATGCTTGGTATGTTGCGAAATTACGGCTCCTGTTGTGAAACCCCATTATGATACGGCCCCAAATATATACAGGGTGGCACCAAGGATGGTTTTGTAGCTACTTGGCACTTAGGACCCCTACTAAGGGTTAACCCTTACTTACCTATAATAGGAATATAAGGGAATCCCAAAGGGTCAAGGGTCTAAGGTCCAAGCTAAGTCCCAAGGAGGTAGTACATAGCGGCTATGTAGGGGTTTAGGGATTGTTGTAAACTGTAGTAATACATTCAGAGAACCCCAACTTGCAACATCAAAAGTCTACTATATATGTATACAATAGCTGCAGGGTCCTAATATGGTGTTTACCAAAATCCTGTGCTAGAATGTTCAGCCTCATCTGGAAAGTCAAGAATGGCGCTACGCTTTGCTGGGGTGACATAGGTTTCTGAGACGACGTTCGGGTCAAACACATCAGGAAAGTGGACTGAGCTGATAAGTCGTCACAGTTTTCAGGTAAGTCTGGGTTCTAGCTGTGGGCAGACAAGGAACCAAGAAATCAATCCCATCACGCAATGGGTTGATACTTCAGTAATGGGTTAGAATGGGGTGGATCCTGACTCGAACTCCTACATTTGCAGCATTTGTCCTCCTTCTCTAATGAGGGATTTGGGTTATCCCCAACCTTCATAATAAGAACCCAATGACTGTCATATAACTGCGAGAAAGTCCTAATTTCAGTGGCGGGGATAACCAACCTCCCACCCTAAACCCTAAACCCTCAATTTTCTATGGCTGGGACAACCAAGGTCACTTTGTTGCTCTCATGTTGCACACCCAATCATTGATTCTCTACCCGACACGAATCGCGTGGGTATTGCCCCCGCCCTGTAACAGTCTGTACTAAGTGTCATATTAAGGACTATAAACACACACACACATATATATATATAGATATACATACATTGGGTCCTGCCCCAACCCATTAACAGTCTATGAATGGGGCCATATTAAGGTGCTATATATATATATATAATCACGTTATAACTCTTATCCAACTGTTAAATACCCTAAGTATATATATATATACAATACCTATATTACAAACATTATCCAACTATCACAGTGTGGGTGCGGTACCCTACAAATCGCGTTGAACAGGTCGGCCTTTTTTGCCGGGTCATTTCATTACGCGTGCCGGATGATAACCTCCGCGAGAGAGATCGGCTGCACTGACACATCCACACCTCTGTGCCTGATTTATTTACTCACCTTATCTTCCTGGCCACGCTGCAACTGAAGGGAAACTTGCAAGACCTCATCTACCCCAACTCAGGGACATGTGGGAGTTTGCCTAGGCGACTGTTCCCAAAGTGGAGGCACGGTGCAGCTACCCATGCCAGGAAGCCAAATCTGGGGACTCGTTGAATGACAGGAACCCTTCTAAGAGGACCCAAGCACCATGCATCCAGAAGATATACTCAAAACACACCCTAGAAGAAAGGTAGCTCTTGCAGAGTGAGTCCCTAAAATCCTAAACCCTAAACAGAAGCTGCGTAGGCAGCTTGTGGATGCCCCAGTGGCAAAATGTCTGTAGCTCATATAGGCAGAGCTCCTTGGTCACCCTAAACCCTAAACCCTAAATCTACGGTTGAAACCATGGGCCCCTAGTAAGGGCCCTTAACCCTGGGATCCTTATATACCTAGTATATACCCTACATCTACGCTTAAAGTTCCCTAGAACCCCCCTAAATTGCCGAGGGACCCATATTAGGGGCTAATACTTTTAACCTTCGACTAAACCCCTAAACACTCCACCACTTAAGAAATTTACCGCTCCTGCCCCTCATCTGCAACAAACAGGTTATATAAGGATTATACAGGGATTATAGAGGGGTAAATTGGGGTTATATAAGGATAATGGAAAAGAAAATGGAAACTACAGGGATTATAGGGGTTATATAGGGATTATAGAGGGTTATATTGGGGTTATATAGGGATAATGGAAAAGAAAATGGAAACTAAAGGGATTATAGGGATCATATAGGGATTATAGAGGGTCAGCGTGAACCGTAAATACCAAATCGTAAACACCGTACCCTCAACCTTAACCCAGTTTTGACAGAGAAAATTAGCGCACCGTAGAATTCAAAACTTCGCTTTCGGTTGCTAATCCTAGAAGAAGGGTGGTGCATCGGGCAAATTAGGCTCGCAAGAAGCCCTAAACCCTAAACACCTAAACAGCAAACTGAAGGTCCTAGACTTTTCTGGAATTCTAGGTTGAGGGTTTCGGGCTCAGGGCCTGCATGTGAACTATATAGTCTAAACTCCTACTATCCGGGTTAATAACCCCATATAGTACTCCCTTGTATCATCTCCTGCCCCTCTAAAGGGTTGAGACTATGGCTCATGAAAGTGCTGCGTGTAAATTGCTATCTTGGCCAATAGGAATTTGCTGTTTAAGGTGGGAGCGTTTTAGGGGACCAAATTGATGGCGCACTAGCAGAGCTGGAGTCTCTGGTAACCGAAAGCTCTGCTTGAAGGGTCAGGGGGACTTCGGAAGTAGGTTAATAACCCCTATCAGCCATAAATAGCCCCAGATATCCCATAATGAACCTATGTACTGAGTGCCGATGACCCAACACCCTACGGCCCTAAAACCCTGCCTACTGTAACCCTACTTACGAACTCCCCATGACCCTCCAAGCACAAAAAGGGTCCAAAATACCTACCAAAACCCTAAACCTTAAACCCTAAACCCTAAAAGGGTCCAAAATACTTACCAAAACCCTAAACCTTAAACCCTAAAAGGGTCCAAAATACGTACATAGTGCAAAGTATGGCTGTAGTAAGTACCGTCCTTTTGGTTTGGGCCATTTTTCCCAGTGCGGTTACTAAGCCCTAAGGGCTTTATGGCTTAGGGTTTAGGGCCGAGGAAGGTTGCTAAACTGCTAAACCCTAGAGGTTTGTTTGCTAGATTCCAGAATGCCTGGACCTGACTGCGGAATCCCTGTTGCTGCAACCAAGGTGTGCGCTGCCTAGGCTAGTCTTCTGCAGCTTGTCAGGGGAAATGGAGCCCCCACGATCCGGCGAATTGTTTGCGTATGGGCTTACCTAGAGCTTGATGGGTAGGGAAGACTTAGCACGCAAACGTATAAACCATTATGATATGCCATATCAGATCCACAATGATCCTAATCTTTAACCTCCTGGGTTGCTGTTAAGGAACTTAAATTAAGTTACCATAATGGGTGTATATATATAATAAATAATAAGGTTTCCCCAATATAGTAACTTAACTTAAGTTCCTTAACAGCAACCCAGAATCTTTAACCTCCTTCCCAAGTGCAGGAGGTCCATCCCCAAGCTGCACGAATCTGCCGAGCCAAAACTCCCGCGCAGCTGCGCTCACGGACCGTTTGGGGTCTACGGTTCAGGGGGTTTGTGGTTCAAGGTTTAGGGACTCGGGTTTAAAGTTTAGGGGAGAAATTAACAGAACTTGGTTAAGACTCTGGGCCGGGGACACAGGGGTGGCAAGGTCGTCAGAAATTGACTCCTAAACCCTAAACCCGAAGGTTTTGGGTTTAGGGAACCCCTGGTAGCCCAAAACCCTTGCATGCGTACAACATGACATGGCAAGGATTTAGGGTTTAGGGCACTCTTCATAAGAGAGCCTGAGATGCTGTGTAGCGGAACTTCAAGAAAATGATCCTGCTGTCTTGCCAGGTTAAGCTGCCCCTGTATGTCCCACGGAAGCCGTAGCTTCCGCACAAAAGCGAAGCTCTAATCCCTAAACCCTGTACACCCCAAACCTGAACCCCTTCACCCCATAATCCCGGACCTGTCATTCTGAGAGACCGTGCTTTTGGTATGAAAGCATGGGGTACCTTTAGGAGACCCCAACCTATGTCTATTTTGGGCTTAGGGTATAGGGTTTCGGGGTCCCACTCAGGATTTTATAGGGAGCATTTTAAGAAGCAGGCTGCGCCCTATGCGTTCACCACCCTGAGCACCCTGACACCATTCTACACCCCCATGCCTAAAACTTGTAATCTTTCAGCCTCAAACCCTGAATTCCTAATATCTAAACCCTAACCCTTACACTAACCCTACAGTAATCCCTAAACCCTGAGCCCTGCACCCTAGTCACTTAGTCGCTAAACCGTGAACCCTGAAACCCTAAACCCTGAATAGTAGCTTCCATTGTATTTTCCATCATCCCAGTACAGCCCCAAATATACCCCCTATAACCCAAATATACCTCCTATAATCCCAATATAACCCCTATAACCCCAACATAACCCCAATACGACCCCTATAAGCCCTGTATAACTCCGGTCTGCCGTTTGCGCGAGGCTCTCTGCGGCAGGGCGGAAGGAGGGCACCTAGGGCAGCAGGCAAGGTTTCTAGGGTATGGGGTTTAAGGGTTTACGGTTTTGAATTCAGGGTGTGCATATGAAAATAGATGTACATGTCAGGTTTTGGGTTATACGGCTCAGGGTCTGGGGATTAGGTTTTCGGGCGGTGATTTAGGGCTTATAGGGTTCAACACATGCATTTCACTGCAGGCTCGGCAACGTCCCAGGATCCCGGTTCCACTCAACACATGAGATGCCATGAGATCCTGGATACCCTTCCGGGTTTATGCTTAGGGTTTAAGGTTATGGTTTAGGGTTTAGGGTACCCATTTTTGAGCCCATGCTGGGCCGGGTGGCGTACCCAGAACAATCCAATCAACCCACTTGATCAACCCTAACCATCCAACGGCTTCCCGCAGCTCCAGAGGTTAAGGCTCATTGTTGAAGGTGCTAGGGGCCTCAATTACTCACAGCTCGAAGTGGAGTGTTGATGGAGCCCGGAAGAAGCTTGAGCAGTCTGTTTGTGTTGGCGATTAATCTGTTCGACTCAGAACATCATGAACATCTTAACAATAGAATGTAAACATCAAGTTATTCTTGTCACAATGCCGCAGGTACTTAATTGCTGCAGAAGCCTGTGTAAGTGGAAGCAACATCCCTTGTATCCCTCACGTCACTGCAGCTTCATTCATATTTGGCCCAAAGCCATGTTGACACATTGCGCCGTGATCCTGAACCCAAAGCACGGAAGCCTCTTGCAACGCTGTACCCCTGGCCCCAACCCTTCAAACCTTGCTGAAGCAACATACCCGAAGCAGGTTGATCCCAAAGCAAAAAGCCATGGGCCAGAAGGCGTTGTCCCTTAAAGCAATGTCCTTGTTTAGGGCTCTTTAAAACACTTACCGTGCATATTGGGAGTACATAATGCCATCCCTTCAATAATGAATCCCCGCGCACCATAGTGGGATGATAGGGGGAAGATCTATTAATGGGAGGGCTTTTGGTTCAAGGCATGGGCTCTTTCAGTACGTAATTTTATCGGGGAGACCAGGAGCCTCACGCAGATGTTCAGGATTTAGGGTTTAGGGTTTGGTTCAAACATGAAGCTCCAATTTTGGGGGCTCAGAACTGGAATCTACTGATGGTATGCAGCTGCCCAAACTACAGGCCCTCAATCTTAAGAGCCCCACCGTAGAGCACAGTTAAGCGCCTAATAAAGTTGAAATCGCTGTGACTACCCCTACCCCGCCCTTAACCAACCTTAAACCCTAAACCCTAAACCCCCTCCCCAACCAACAAACTCCCAAAACCCTCAGCACCTTCGCTCTATCGACGGCCCTTCTTCTTGCTCCCTGGCTTGGCGAAGGCCCAGCTAACGTCTAGCTTGTGCCTTGCTGTCAGTTTAGGGTGTAGGGTTTAGGGTTTAGGGATTGAGGTGTAGGGTTTAGGGTTTAGGGATTAAGGTGTAGGGTTTAGGGACTGCTTTCTGTGGTTCCATGTCAGCTTGCGGGAGGGTAAGGGTCAAGCTGAAGACCTTGTGGCTTAAGGCGCGAGCTATACGCCTAGGGCTCAAGAGTACAGGATAATCAATAAATCATAAGAACAGTTGTGGAGGTGGGGAGGTAACGGTGGGTCGCAGCAGACGTAGCTGCTCGCATCACGTGCAGAAACTCTGATAGTAAAAGAGGAAATGCTTTTAGAAACGAGAATAGGAAAAGGACGAGCATAATCAACATTCACAATGTCAGAAGCAGGAACGGCAGTCAGACAAAAGGACAACAATGACGCTGAGATCTACGCTCACATGCACTCGGCCCGGGAACTGCTCATGATCTAGCACGGGGAGGCCAGCTAAGTATGCTTTTTGTGTTTCAGGGGCGCTTAGACTTGGAAAAAGCACTCGACTGATAGGAACGAACTTGGGTCTCGGGCTTGGAGCTCTGTCGCAACATACCCTCCCAAACCAACGTTTTAGGAAGGCCTATATTGGGGTTCTATGTGGAACTTCAATCTAATGTGTAATTCCCCATGTATCGTTGCATGGCCTGATGGGGTTCCATGTTAGTTTGGGGGAGTGTGGCAGTGTAACATGGGATGTTTTCACTCCGGCTTGGCACAAAGAGGCTTCTGAAAACAGGGCCGCCCTCAGGGTTCGATATTAAAGAGATTAACCAATGGAATGTATAGGACTGCTTTGAAGTTCTTCCACAAATATACACAAGTTCGTCAGCAAGCACCCTAAGCCCTAACCCCTAAATCCTAGGTCCGTAGTTTTTGATTGAAGAAAACGGGATCTTTGTCTTTGCCCTTTCATCTGGACGTTGTGGGCAGCCCATGCTTGGGCGTGCCACCGATCTCCGCCTCTGCCCCTCCAAAAACCAGCTTCTTCTCCTTCCTGGGCAGCATCCGGAGCGTATGCTCCTCGTCGCAGGAATCCATGGCAACGGTGCCCAAGAAGTCGCTGTAGTTGGAACTTGCACAGTGGCATCGCTTGCGCCTGGGCAGAGTCGGCTCCTCCGAAGTGAACCAGAAGCAGTTCTCGTACACCTCAGGGTGCCCCATGCCGTGCAGCTGCCAATGTTGTTGATGACGGACTCCTTGTCATGATGCAAGTGCAGCTGAAGCTTCTGCTTGGCTAGCAGCTTCCCGTCATGCTTGCCGATGTTTTCTAAAGAAGTTCATTCACACAGTCTTGGGGCAGCAAATCGAACAAGACATGGGCATGTAGCATACTACCATTGCGTAAGTTTCAGAAAGTCGTCATGATCACCACTTTCTCCCACGCAGACTAATACTCAAGGGACTTTAGACTGGACTGCAGTGATGTCTACAACTCTGCGTGAATGCATGCCCTGAATGATACAAGCGCCAAATCACGTCCATGCTGATACTTTAGGGGCTTCGCGGTATGGCACGACGGCATGGTACAACCTTACCCTAGGGATCCATGTATACAAATAATCCCTACATTGGGCCCCAAAGTCTGTAAATAGTACCTACATTGGGCTATTTGGATCCCTAGGGTTAGATATCCGAAGCCTAGCCATGAAGGACGGAACTCGTGCCCCCCTAAATCTTCCAGGACCCTCCTTGTACCCTTAATTGGGTGTATATGGTCCCTAATAGTAGGTACTTAGGCCCTAATAGAGGGTAGGAGGAGGGTCTAGGTTTTCTGCTTCTGGACTTGTGCAGGAGCCCCCTAATCCCAGGAAAGCTCGGGCTCGCGTGCTTGGTTTTTCGGATCAAGCCGCATAGAAAGTGCTCCAAAGCCCTATATGAGGTCTCAACATGCAAAACCATAATCGTAGTTTCCATTTTCTTTTCCATTATTACCACCTTATTGACCCCAATATATTCTAGTAGCTTCCATTCTATTTTCCATTATCCCAAGATTACCCCAAAAGACGCTTTTCGGGGCTGTTAGCGGCTGAGCGTAAGCTTGGACTAACAAGGACGTTTAGGGTTGAGGATTTAAAGTTTAGGCAAGGGTTAGGGGGGATTGGGTTACCACACCAAAAGTCAGGGTCCCAATATGATAGACTCTAGGGTGCCTGGTATACGGGTCGGGGTAAAAATCCCCTCATTCTGGACTTGAGTATGGTAAATACGGCTAAACCAGCACAAACCCCTGTAAGCTAGAATCCTGAAATGAGCTATAGTCTAAACTCCTGGTATCCCCCCTTAATACACCCTATATAATCGCCTATAAAACGCCTTTCAAGGAGTTTAGGCTATAGCTCATATTTGGACTCCCAGCGACCCCTAGCTTGGAAAACCCTAAGCCCACAATTCCAAACCATCACTCCATAGCCATACACCACCATATATATATATATATGTATATATCCACCCCCCCTATGTAGAGGGAGCCCTTTAGAAAAATCATGCCGAATATACGTTTAAAAGGAGCCTCTAACAGAACACGCCCTCGTGCTATGTCTGGGTTGGTTGGTTACAATTATCAACGAACCGTATTAACACTAAACCCTAGACTCTACCCCCTATATCAGGCCTGTATAAGCCCAGTTTCCATGTTTTCCAGGCGAGGTTCCATCTGATTTTCGACCATGGCAACTTATCCCTAAGCCCTATACAACCCCACAGGTACCCCCACAAAAACCCTAACCCCATATTATATAATCCCTGCAACTCAAGTGAGCTATAGTCTGAACTCCTAATACTAATAAGCCCTATAGTAGTCCCCTATACAATCCCATATGAGCCATTGTCTAAACTCCTAGTATCCCCCTTAACAACCCCTAAAGCAATCCCCTATATAATCCCCCATATATACCCCCTTTAAGGAGTTTAGACTATAGCTCATATAAAATCTCATTAAGGAATTTCAACTTTGGCTCAGATCCAGGTCGAGGCGCTCCAACAGAGTGTTGCCGTCCATGGCCTTGCCATCCATGCCGCTGATTGTTGGCGTTTAGGGTTTAGGGTTTAGGGAGTGTTGGTGTTTAGGGTTTAGGGTTTAGGGATTTTTGGTGTTTAGGGTTTAGGGTTTAGGGATTGTTGGTGTTTAGGGTTAAGGGTTTTAAGAGTTAATGGGCAATGAAGGAGTTGAAAAAGAAATTGAATCTCCTTCCTATGTTCTTGGGGAACCCTGAACCCTAAACCTTGGGGATTATCCGAATCCCGAATTCCTTTGGCCACAGAATATCTTACCGACATAGAATTTGACCCCAATGTAAGCCCTCAAGCATGACGATCTCCCCCCCCTCCCCCCGCCCTACTGTTCACGCTAGGGTTTATAATCCCCCTAAAGTAGATAGAATATGGCTTTGGGTATGTTATAAGACGATCCCCACATACACCATATTCCATCGACTGAAGAGGGACTATAGGGTTTAGGGCATCTTGGGAGTTACGTAAGGTAATTATTGTTGTTATGCATGCAAGGTTGTGAGTATCGGGGCAAAATCTCCCAATCACAGGACGGGGACCCTCCCTCGTACTATCATGGAAGCTCATAAGGGACATTTATAAGAGAACGGTGACTTCTCTGAAAGGGCCGCAGAGGTTTTCAATTCGCCTCCCAGAAAGCCCAATCCCAATACCTGAACCCTAATGTAGACCCGTCATCGATAAACCTTAAGCCTAGAGCCGCATATCTGTTTTGCGCCGGTGATTTATGCACAGGCTCCCCTTTCAAACCAAAATCAGGAAAATCCGAAATATTCTAAAGTGGCAATCAGATCCAAAGAACTTGAACCAAGATCGTCTTCGCCCCAAAACACATACCCTTGCCCCTCACGGTGCGTGAAGCTTCCTCACGCTGGAGACCAGGAAAACACCCTAAACCTTGAACCCTGAGATCTAAACCCTGAGCCAGGACATAGGTTTTACGCTTGCCATGCGCTTCCGATGCTTTGTCTGTACAATGAAAAGATGGAACTCTGGCGCGTAGGCGCCGCCAGCAGTTTTGCAGGGAACTGGTCATTATAGCGCTGTAGGACATAGGTTTAGGGTTTAGGGTTTAGGGTTTAGGGCATAAATCCTGAACCCTGAACAACAGACTTCAAACCTTAAGCCATGGACGCCTAAGCATCCCAAACCCAAAGCTATGAACCCTAAATCCTAGACCTGTATAGTCCCCTACTTAAGGGTGACTATAGCCCCAATATACTAGTAGTTTCCATTTTCTTTTCCATTATCCTTATGTAGCCCCTAAACCCTAAACCCTAAGTAGGTCGTGGAGCCTTGATAGCCGCATCTGCCTCTTGCTTATTCTCATACTCGATGAACGCATAGCCCTTCACGAAACCTGCCCGCAGGCTTGGGGCAGATTGGGGTGCTCCAGGGTTTAGGGAGTTTAGGGTTTAGGAGGTTCATGGCTTCTGGTTCAGGATTTGGGGTTCGCTGTCTTATTTGAGAAAACTTGGTTGAGTTCAGGACCTAGGGCTCAGGGGGCAGTTTAGAGCCCAGGGATTGCACGCTTGTGTCTCGAGAGAACTTCATGCATGAGTTTGTAGAAAGGGCAGCGCCTGCTTTGTGAATATTTCCAGGAGGCATCTGACTTCTGAAGCCCTAAACCCTATAGTCCCCCTTAAGTAGATAGAATAGGGCTTTGGGTATATTATAATAAGATCCCCATATACACCATATTCAATCGACTGAAGCGGGGCTATAAGTCTTTGGGCACAAGCCCTAAACCCTAAACCGAACCTGACTCTAAGCGCAGGCCCCCCCCCCCCACCCAAAGCCCTCTCTGTTGAAGCGGTTGGGAAGGCCACGCAGAATCCCACAACCCTAAACCCCTTCTACTTGGAGGCTCTTTTGACGGAGTAGGTCTACCTGATGTGTCCAATACTTGCTTGGTCTTTGGAGCCCCTTGAAACATGTTAGTATACAGGATTTAGGGTTCAGGGTTAAGGGTGTAGGGTTTAGGGAAAGTGCCTTGAAACTTGGTTTAGGGTTTAGTATGCAGCCCTAAGGGTCCAAGTACCTAATAATCATATACTTGCCCAAAACCTGTAATAGAATTACTAGTACCCAAATCCCAAGTACCTAGTTATTGGGTCCTTAAGGCAGGGTCCTTATGGACCAATCAGGGTCAGGGCTTGAAGATCAGAAAGGCCCCGCCCGGAACAAGTCTCGGAACCCCCCTGCTAAGAGAGCTTCCAAGCAGCCTGTATGAGCTGTAGTCTAAGATTTTTAAAGGGGGGTTGAATAGGGAATTATATATGGGAGTATTAGGGATCTTCAGGGGGGATACTGGGAGAGTAGACTATAGCTCATGTAAGTGTACGCCTGGAATGGTCTCCTAAGAAAGGGAGGTGCTTTGCAAATTCATTGCCCCATGCAGGGTCTACGGTTTAGGCATCGGGTGCTTTTGGGACCCGGTTTAGGGGTTTAGGGTTTAGGGTTTAGGGTTGATTGGCCCATGGGTGGACGTAAGGGTATAAAGGGACAGCCAACTTACAGAACCACAAGTGCCCTAATTGGCCCTGATCTCTTCCCCCCAAATTTTGAACGCACTCCTCATCTAAAGTTCCAATATATGCCAATATTGCAAGTCACCAATAAGCTAAAGCATGCTCTTTCCTAAGCCCTAAGCCCAAACCCTAGTGTAGCCATGTCTGGAACCGAGATCCCAGAGACCACCTTAAACCTTAACCCCATAGAGCGCATGTGCAGATTCAGATCAGTTGGGCTTTGTGCACAGGCTGGATAATTTCAACACCGGAGAAACATATGGAAAGGGAAATGGGGAATGACATGCGAACTGCTTTCATGCAGAGGTTTATAAGGATTGCGATGCAAGGGCCTACAGAAACAGAATATGGTTTTGGGACATATGATACTATAGCTATGAGTAAATGATTACAAGGGATAATCGTATTTATCGTGCATAAGGCTTACACTACACGCAAGGAGCAGGTGGCTCAAACTTGCCTTTCTAGCTCCGGTCGTACCCCTCCCTACGGGTCCAAGCACCTAATAATCATATACTTGCCCAAAACCTGTAATAGAATTACTGGTACCCAAATCCCAAGTACCTAATTATTGGGTACATGGACCCTTAGGGCCTTGTAAAGAATCCAAGCATTCTGGGATGTACCATCAACAGGCATGCTCATCACTGACAAAATGTCCCAAGCTCCGCTCGGTTTAGGGTTTAGGGTTGAGGGTTTAGCAACTGTTAACCGAGCCTTTTGCATGAAATCCTTGACTCTGTGCTAAGTAGGTGCATTGCAAGTGTATAGGTATACGGGTCCTAAATTGGGCTCTTCCCCTCGAGCCCTACCGACCCTAAACCCTCAACCCTAAATACTAAACCCTATACTCCTAAACCCTCAGCCTTATAAACCAAACCCTAAAACTCAAGCCCTAAACCCTCAACCCTATAAACCGCTACACAAATACAATTTCTATCGTGTTTTGCAATCCGGAACTTTCCCTGAAGCGCAGGCAAGGCATGTGGTGACCAAAGTGTCCTCTCTTGGGTTAGGGTTTAAGGGCTTAGGGCCCTAAACCCTAAACAATAGTATTTTCCACTTTCTGTTCCATTATCCCAATATGACCCAATAATACCAACCTCACTCAAGGGAGCCCAAGAAGAGCTCATCCAGCTCACCTGTACATATGAGCTATAGTCTAAACTCCAAGTATCCCTCTTAGTACCCCCTACTATAGGGTTTAGGGCTTAGAGTTTAGGGTTTAGGGTCTAAATTCCGAGTATCCCCTTAATACTCCCTATACTAGTCCCCTATATAACCCCCTATAAGGAGCCCAGCTCATATAGGTAGTTACAGAGCCAAACCAACTCGAATGCCCTTAGCCATGGACCCCGCACAGCTTATGTTAGGCTATGAGAGCCAGAAGGAAACTTACTAAGCGTCCCTAAGCGCTACACCCTAAACGCTATAGAAGCTGAACCCTATATAGGCGCTAAAACCTAAACCCCAATCCCTAACCCCTAAACTTTGAACTCACAACCCCCGCAAACCCTCCAACGTGCACAGCCCTTATATACACCCTATATGCCCTACGGAACCCTATTTAGAAAAAAACACTACAAATGCCCTTCAAGCACCTGTACGGCGGTCAAGATTGAGGTGCAGGTTCCTTATCTCGGATGGACCAGGGTTCAGGGTGTCGGGTTTAGGGTTGGTTGGAGGTTTAGGGTTGGTGTAGGGTTTAGGGTTGGTTGAGGGTTTAGAGTTTAGGGTTTAAGGCCGGTCTAGGGCCAAGGGTTTGGGGTTGGTCTATATGTCCCTATACGTCCCTTCTAAAGGACCCTAATTTTTGGATACTCGGACCCTTACGGAATGCTTAACTTAATAGCAGAGAAGATGTTGTGTTGCTCAAGTTTGGTGCACGCTTCAGGCCTTGCTGCACTTGTGTTCCAGGTTAAGGAAGCCATTACGAAAAAGATGATAGCAAGAAGTTTTAAGAGGTTAGAGTTTAGGGGAATAAGGGACTGTAGGGTTTACCTGGTTATAACTTTGCGCTTCCTATCTCGCTTGCACAAGATCAAGACATATCTGCCTTAAAGCCTGACTGAGGTCCATACCAGGGACCTTTGGGAAAACACTCTCAAAAAGGCCTAACCAAAAAGGAAACCTAGCGCCAAAAAGAAATATATTCGCATGTAGGGCTCAGGGTCAGGATCCATTTAGGGTTTAAGGTTTAGGGGGTCCTTCTGGCAGGGTTGATACTGCAAAGGGGCTGAACAGGGCGCCCAATGTCTTAAATAGGTGGTTTGGGGAACAGCAAAACAAGGCCATTGAAGGAGCTACAAACCTCTCAGCCGGGCCCTATATGAGCCCTAGACTAAACTCCTGGTATCCCCCTTAATATCCCCCATAATTGTCCCCTATATCCCCTATATAACCCCCCTCAAGGAGTTTAAGCCCTAAAGCCTACATCCTATCGACTGTAGCTCGTATACCACGGACGTGGCGCGTAACTCTTCGCCCTACATTTCGCACCCCCAAGACTCCAAAAATCCTACACCCTAAGCACCCCGTCTTCCCGCAAATGGCTCCTTAGCCCTGAAGCCTGATACCCGTAGGGTTTAGGGTGTAGGTGTTAGGGTTTAGGATCAATTCAAATAGAACATCGGGGTAGGTAATACCATAGTCATACACGTGACGGATGTTAAGGAGCATAACTGACAATACATTGCATGCTAGACCTCAAGCCCTTTACTCACCAAACTGTCTCTTGAGCAAACCTTGCCCTAAACCCCAAACCCTAAACCCTTAACCACCCATCCGTACAACCTGGACGCTACAAAACCCTCCAACCTAAACTCGCCAAACTGTTTCTTCAGCAAACCCCACCGCCCAGACGTTGTAGCAATTTAGGATTTAGGGCTTGGGGTATAGGGTTTAGGGCTTAGGGTCTGGGGTGTTGGGTGAGTCCCCCTAAGCCCTAAACCCTAAACCCTCTCAAGTTAAACAAAGCTTCTTGATGTCTCCATACTCCGAGAAGGCCTCGAAAATGTCATCCTCCTGAGCTTCCTCGTGCACGCCAGAGACCTTGGGCTACCCCGGTTTAGGGTTTAGGGTTAGGGTTTAAGGTTTAGGGTTTAGGGTTTAGGGTTGAAGATCTTAGGGTTTAGGGTTGAAGATCTTAATAGAAAAGAGAATGAAAACTACTATGATGGGCTATATAGGGGCTATAAAGGGGTTCTATAGGGTTTAGGGTTTAGGGTGTAGGAAGGCTTAAGGTTTAAAAAGGCGAGGGTTAAGGGTGTGGAGCAAGTGGCTTGCGGTTCAAGGTGTGGAGATGTGTTTCGGGCTTAGGTAGGGTACAAAAGGCCTAGGCTCAGAGGCCCAGGGCTCAGCAGTCATAGTCCCCTCCACGTCATATTAACCCTCCCCTGCGCCCCATAATATAAAACATTCCTATTGTTGCATCCTAAGCCCCAAGCCCAGGACACGAAACCCTAAACCCTAAACCCTTAACATGAAGCCCGAAACCCTATGTATTGGAAATATTTGATATTAGGGGCTGGGAGTAGACATTAGACTTGCGGGATCCTACGCCGCAAGCTCCGTAGCGGTCCCTTTGAAGGCAAGCATCGTTTAGGGGTAGGTATAGGGTTTAGGGTTTAGGGGGTTGTCAGGGCTGCTTTTAAGGAATGCGCGCAGACACTTACGGTTTACGGGTTTGGGGTCTGTAGGGTTTAGGGCTCATGCTAAGCAAATCAGTCTTCTCAAGCCCCGACACTTCAATGCCAGAATCCCCCCCGCCCTGAAATCATAGTTTGAAAACACACCCTTAAACACAACTTCTTCAGCAGTAGCCATGAAATGCGCGTACGTATATGTATGTATACCTAAATATATATATATATGTACATATGTGTAGATATATTTATATATACACACATACATAAATTTGAATAAAGTGATAATGCCCGAGAAAACATGTTTTTCAATCATTTAGGCGCCTACACTACGCCAAATCCTGAATCCTCAGCATCTGCTTTTAGGCGTGAGACTGCAGGTATTGGTTTCTGCCGCCGTCTATGGGCCTCCAAAATGTGTACATACTTGCAATCACATGGTTCTCCCAAAGTTGCCCCGTAGCTGCGTTGCCGTTGAGGAAGTTAGTACCAATTACGTAATATGGGGAGACAGTACATGACAGGGTTTCCTTTCTCTAGCACAGCAGCCCAGGTAAGGGTGGCTTCTACAAGAGGGCATTACAGCTCAAAAGCGCGTGCAAGGCACAATAACGACCCAGCCCTCGATGGATCGTGCGGCGCCCGTCTCATCGTCATCGTCGTCCAAACGCTCAAACCTTAGAAACGGTGGCTTGAACAAATAGGATGTCCGTTTTGGATCTCCTACATAATCCGGCGCATAGCAAGAAGCGTACAATCTACACCTTTTCACACCATTGTTTGATAAAGTTTGCAAAGGGTTTCTGTTGGAGATGCAGCACATTACCCTGACTTCAAGGTCCCTCCAAGTACTGAGCTACAAGGAAGGTGCCTTGACCCTAATATACTCTAATCCTTATTATGGGGATCCCCAAAAAAGTACCCCTAATTTTGGGAAACCCTCAATTGCAATAGTGACTTTCAGGCACAGTCGACTGTAGTTATAATAACTAGAATGAGGCTGCATGATCCTATGTTCGTGCGGAACGTACACCTACCTGTAGTCCAGTGAGCCCTGTATACAGCTGGATACCAGGGGTACCTAAACCCTAAACCGAAAGCCATAAACCCTAAACCCTAAATCCTAGACCCTAAACCCTGAATCCTAAACCCTAAACCCCAAGCCCTAAACCCTAAGCCCTAGACCCTAAATCCTCAACAACGCCCCAAAACAGCCTGTCGCACTCTAGGGCCTAGAGACTTCCCGGCTTTGCCTGCGTAGCGATCATCCTCCTGAATTGCGCGGGTGGGACACTTTTCAGGGTTTGGGGGGGGTTTAGGGTGGGTTCAGGGCAATTTTCAATGTTTTTGGGGGTTAGGATGTGGGTTTTTGGGAAGTGGAGTTGATATGGCTTGGGATTTATGGAGCTTGGAAAAGAATGGAAAAAACGCATGAACCCCCCAATGTCCAAGTCTTCCATCAGGACCCATCATAGAGCAGCGGCACACTAGCAGGGAAAGCCAACTGAATCGGAACCCTTCTACGCCAAATTCCCCAGTCCCCTAACTACTGAACCTAAACCCCTAAACCCTAAATTCTAATCTCGTAGGTTAAAGGGCACAGGAGACAAGGTCTTAAGTCATAAGCAGCCTCCATTTATGAAACTCTTGCTGCAGCCTTAGGGTTCAGGGTTTAGGGTTTAAACACTACAACCTGTAACTCTCCAGGTTACTCTTAAGTAACTTCGGGCAAAGTTGCTCTGATGAAGCCTGTTGTTGTACAAGATACACAGATTTTGGCGACTTGCTAAATTCCTTAAGACCAACCCAAACCCCTAATAATGCTATAAGACCCTAAGATAGCAGTTTCCATTTCATGTTCTATTTTCTTTTCCGTTTGATTCTGCACTATACCCCTGAACTCTAGACCCTCAAACACCCTATGGCCTGCTTAAAAGAGATTGATCATTCAGGCCAGTATTGTACAGCCCCAGACCCTGAATTCTAAACCATAAACTGCAGTACATCTATCATTTTAGTTGCTATACGATGGGCATACAGTAAATAACAGAGTTCCTTGGTATTGCAACTTAAGTTCCTTAACAGCAACTGAAGCCCTTCTCCCAATCATCCGAGTCCTCGCCACCACGGCCCTTCACTCGGCGTCCAGCGGGTCGCGCACCCTCCTCCGCGACCTCGTCCTGGGCTTCAGGGCTTCGACAATCGTATGAACGGTTTAGGGTTTGGGGCTTACGGCAGAAAGCAAGAAATTCCTGGCGATGGCCCAGAGTCCACTTACTGGTGCGTGGTAGGGAATAACGGCATATATTCCACATATAATCCCCATATAATATATTTCAAACGTAGCTCCTTGTCCCTTACTAACACCCCAAAGTTTAGGATTCAAGGTTAGGCAGGCCGCATTGACCATTTTCGGGATATTCTTCGTCTGAGGAGGGGAGAGGGACTAGATTCGATGCCACGTAGCGCGAGACCCTGTTGAGTGCATTTCCCCTCAACAACTGCTTCGGTCCAACAGTGGGATCTCAACCAATTCTGCAATATGGGGATGACCGGCAGATATTTGCCACAGCTTCTCCGTCACTATGACTTGGATAAATGCTACACGAAAGAAGGACTTAGAGCTTCAAATCCAGAATATCTCCTTGACGGACCTTCAGCCAAAGTTACATGTTTTCTTGGGGAGGTGACCGTTAAGATTAGCTTCTGCTCATAAATGCTACAAGGCTACAACTGAAGGGCAATTGGGTTTTACTCTAAGTTTGGGACTGTAGTAATACCCCCATCTAAGAATTCGAATCCTTTGAGGAGGTAGTTGCAGCCGAGCATCATCGTAGTCGACGTCCATGTTGACAGTGAGGGCTTGTACTTAGAGAGGGCGAGCACGACCGGCTCGAGCCAAATGGAAAAAGCAGAACATGTTTTGGAGGAACCACACGGGAGGCTGTCAGCAGACAGGTTTCGGCAAGTGACTCAGATGCAGATTCCTTCTTTTCTTACTGGTGGCTAGCAGGGAATAAGGGAATATAATTCCTGCATGATCCCTATAAGATATATTCCCCTATTCCCTACTGACCCTAAACCCTAAACCGTATCTATAATCTTATATAGACAGAACATTTTCCTTCATTCCCTATGAACCCCCAGCAAGTTTTAGCTGGTACAACTTGATTTTAGACGCTGCCCACTGCAATCCTGGAGACGATTATGCAGCCGGCCTCGGTACGTGTACTTGCGGATATATGCTGATGCTGCATATTCTGCTCTGCTATGGATCAAGCCAGATATGAGGTGTATTAGGGTTTGAGGTTTCAGATCTACGATATGCAGCCACCCTCACCAGGTTATAGGACTCTACTAAGCACGTCGAAGCGATTGGGAAGAACGCCATTGTAGCCCTAAACCCTAGGCTCTATGCCTGAGCCCTAAACGGTGTGGCTCTTGCAGGCAAATCCCCACAGCTGTATGACAGTACGAACCAGGAGCCGAACATCAAACCACACCACACGCGGTTTCAGGGTTCAAGATTTAGGGTTTCGGGCTTACCTTCCCATCCCTACCTATGACCCCGGTTCCCTATTTTTCTGGGTTATGACTATCAATGAGGGTGGATTTCTTTACTAAGCCGTAGGTAGACTGGGGTTACAGGTGTATCCGAAGATTCAAGCCGCAAAAGACACTTCGCAAAAACGCGAAACTTCTAACGACCATACCTGAGCCCCGTAACCCTGAAGCCTTATAGCCTCCAGAAATAATACAATAATCTGAACCCTAAACCCTAACCCTAAACCCAAAACCCCAAACCCTAAACCCTAAAACCTATCAACCTTCATGTTCATACCCATTCTCACTAAGGATTTCATCCGTAACAATCTTCATGACCCTGAACCCTGGACCCTACATAGACCCCCCAGGTACCCTAAAATAGGGTCTACGTAGGTCCTATTTGTAGATACTTAGGGTCTACAGAGGGTACTTGGGGGTCTAGGTAAAACTCTCTAACCTAAGCATCGCGCCTCAGCACCGAGAACATGGGCTTAAGGTTTGGGGTCCAAAGCGCCAGGCCCCAGAGCAGCAAAGGCTTAAATTCTGCACCGCGCGTAGCCACTGTTAGCGTTTAGGGGTTAGGGTAGCATGGGTCACCTATGCTACCTTTTCCCACAGAAGCAAGCCCTAGACATGTCACTCTTTTCCGATCTGGGTTCACCTAGCCACCTGCTCCGACAACCCCCGCTAAGATTTAGGGTTTAGGGTTTAGGGTTTAGGGATCAGGGTTTAGGGTTTAGGGTTTTAGCTTGAGTTAACCTTTACATGCCTGATTGAGAGAGAGAACTGTGGGGGTGGGAGTAGTAATCATGGTATAGCGTTCAGGGGGTCTCCCCCCACCCAGTAGCAGTTAGACAGCATACTATAGCTATGAGTAGCCCAAAATCTTAACCCTACTACAGACTGTTTCTGGGTGAGGGCATTACCCAAAGTATAGATGCTTAGGAGACCCGTAACTTCTGTACCCCGGATGGTCTTCATTTCTTGCTCTGCAGGCGCTGTTGGCAGCCGGTCGCCCACATCGTGCCTAATGTAGACGGCCTGAATATGCCTGAATACTGAATACCAGCCACTACTCTTCCCTTGCAGTCCTCATACAAAATGAAGATCATAACACCAAAGCTCACTACCCTACTCTAGTTCAATAGGCGTCCACATTATCTTTAAGACCTTCCGCGCAGGAACTTTGCCGGTCCCTCAGCACCTCCGCTCTATCGGCGGCCCTTCTTCTTGCTCCCCGGCTTGGCAAAAGCCCAACTCACGTCCAGCTTGTGCCTTGCTGTTAGTTTAGGGTCTACGGTTTATACGGTTTAAGGTGTACGGTTCATTGTTTAGGGCGCCCTTGGACCCTTGCGACCTTAAATGCTGAAACCGGTTCGGGCAAAACTCTAAACTTCAGGGTTTTGCCCAAACCGAGTTTAGGGTTTAAGGTCGCCAGGGTCAAAGAGCGAGGAGGAGTTGAAGAGGAGAATACTGATTGTGGTTGTCTTGTTAGTGATAAGGGTCATAAATCGATGACTAGTACTGTTATTTCATGATGACTGCAGAGTTAATATCGCTCGAAATAAATAGTAGCTTTCCAAAATGATGGTGGTAATAATTAGTAGTAATACAAAGTTAACTCTTGAAAGTGCGAGAGTTTACTTTAGTAGGATCTTTGCTTGAATCTAAGAACTTCCTGTTGGGGTGCCTCGGAATTGTGAGCTGGCAATGGCCTGTGGAGGGGCCTTGAATGATGTAGGTCAAACCCAAGCGATTACCAGGTAATCTCCTACAGCTCTCTGTACCTAATGTTGCACCCTTTTTATAATGGAGGGGTTCGAATTAATCAAAAAAGTTTCGGGCAAATTATTCAGAATCAAAAATAACGGATTCTGAATCCTAAATTTAATTGTATTTGGCTTATTGCAGCTAAGGAAAGCAATGAAGAAACCGCTTGCTGAAAAGGCCGACAGAACTTTCAGCTATGAAGCCGAAAGCTAGCAAAGCTATGAGTTCGTGAAAGCCAGATACTAGCATAGCCATGAATCCGTGAATTCCGTCAAGCC
>CAJNIZ010046626.1:88199-102341 GCA_905231905.1 Symbiodinium pilosum
GTGGAGGGTAGTCCAGGAGAGCCCCAGATCCTCAATAAGGAAATTGTTTGGGGGGTTCGGAATAATAAAACACTCCGCCAGCCGTCCTAGTTTTCCAGATCTTTCAAAAGGATTTGTTTGATTTTAAAAGGGCCACAGATTCAAGCTATATAGCCAGATACTAGCAAATCTGTTAGTCCGTGCAAGCCAGATACTAGCAGACCTATGAATCCGTGAAATCCATATCAGCCGAGAAAACCGTAAACTCCGGAAAATTCCTCCATATGAATCCCTTTTCGGGCTTATTAAAAATCGTACGGTCCGTCAATTTCTGTGGGGGTAGTCCAGCACAGTCCCAGATTCTCAACAAGGAAATTGTTTAGGGGTTCGGAATAGTAGAAAACTCCGCCAGCCGTCCTAATTTTGCTGGCTGTTTTTCAAAATTGCATTTGAATCAAAAGCTTAAACCGATCCTATACCCTAAACCTTGAACCTTTCTCACTCTCTCTCAGCCACTCTCTCAGTTGCTTGTGGTGCGTTTCTGACTACGCACCAAAAATAAATATCAGGTATTCATACCTAAGGTCCAGAGCTTTCAGCAGAGCTATGAATCCTTGAATGTTAGTTAAATCAATTGGTTTAACTTGAATCTAAAGTGACTCTAAATAGATTTCCAAGTGAGTTTGAATAGATTTGAAGTAAATCGTAATTAGCTTTCAATTGGATTGAATTGCATTTCACTTGGTTCGAATCGGGTTTCATTTGATTTTGAACAGCGTGTCATTAGATTTGAAAAGTGGTTTTCATTTGATGTTCACTTGGTTTCTAGTGGTTAGGTTTGCAATTGAATTTGATTAGGCTTTAATTAAGTTGCAATTCGATTCCAGTTGATTTGAAGTAGGCATGAATCAGTTTAAAATTGGTTTCTCATTCGATTTCAACTGTACCGAATTAGATTTCTATTAGCTATGGATAGCTTTCCAACTGGTTTCATAGGGTTTTGAATAGGTTTTGATGCTAATGGTAATGCCGGTACANNCACTAATACGAAATCGAATACCAGCTTCAAGGCGCCAACCGAATTTCCAGGTGTTTATCGATTTTCTATAATTGCGCGGCAAATTTAGGGGGGTGCCGAACTGTTAAAAAGGAATACTAATTGTTGAGGGGGGGGGGGTCCCCACCATTAAAAAGGGTGCCACATGAACCCCCTCTAGATCGTAGAACTGTGACGTACGAAGTGCGAACCGTGTCCTAGAAGCCCAGCTACCCATTACGTATGTAATAGGATCCTAGATGGTCGCTAACGAATGAGAAGTATAGGCCTCCTTGCAGAAAATGGGGCCAATTTGCATCCCAGCCCGTACTTCTCAACACTGAAAAGACCAAGAAGTTTACTTTAGAATTGCAGCTTACTTGCTTTAGGGTTGAATTCGCAGAACCACCCCCTGAACCACATAACCAGAAAGGAGCCTTCCCTTCACTCTGAATCCCAGCAGCACAAGAACGAGACACCACTGACCCATCAGAACATCCCGAAGTCCTGCATGCCAAGCCGTCGTTCCTTGTGACTACCAAAAACCTAAACCCTTGACCGCGTGCGACAAAAACAGAGGACAGACGCCAAAAAAGGGTTGGTTCCGCGATGAGGCGGTAGACGTCACTTTAAGTTGATAACTTGAAGTTGATACACTTGGCAAGTAGAACTTAGAGGAGAACGTTAATGATCCCAAGCCCAAAATTAGGGTCGTGCTGGCTATGGGACCCTAATTTTTGGAGGGCTGCAAGTGCCAAAGCCAGCTTATTAGTAGGCGCGTGTTGCAATCATGCCTAAAAAAAACCCAAGCCATGCATGCGGTTCAAGGTGTCAGGTGAACTTTTGGAACCCTGAAGTTGGGGTTGCCAAATCATTGTGTTGCAAACTCTGAACCTGTAGGACTAGTATACACCCCCTGTAGACTCCCCGTGCAGCCCTTATTGGATTCTCCAGTATTCGATTAGATGATGTAGGCCCATAAGCCTTGACCACTACATACAAGATTAGATTACTTGAAAACCCTCAGTGGTAGTCAGGTGAACCCAGCACTGTCAAGGCTGATATAGGCTGATGGTGGGCTTAGTGTTACCAAAAGAGCTCTTATAACAATTGCGAATTGCTCCAATAAGGTGTTGCCGTCCATGGCCTGCAGTTGGTCGGTTGAAGGTTTAGGGTTGTAAGGTTTGAGATGGTTTTTCTGTATAACCGCCCTTTAAGGAGTTTAGACTATAGCACATGTAATGAAGGGTTATTTGGCCTTCTATTGCCAGGGTTCCTGGGGTGAGGATCCATGCATGTTGCGTTCGGGAATGAAGGCTGATGGAAGCTGACAACCTTTGGGAACATACCCTGAATTTTGAAAAAACACGAGGCTTTCGGGGCACGTCATGTTTAACACTTTCAGTAAGGCATTCAGAGTTGAGGGTGCAGCAGTGGGTAGATGAGGAGCTTGTCTGGGCATGTACTGTAGGGTACCTTCAACCCCAAATCCTAAACCGTGGGGTAGGGTACCGACTTCTGCGTTCAATTACGCAGCTGCAGAGAGTCAACAAGAAAGAGATGGTCCCTCATGTGTGGTTGTCATAATGCACAGTAGCTGACAAACGATGTGGTAGTTTCCCAAAATTAGGGGACCCCAATATAGACCCCAAAATACTATAGTCCTTATTATGGGGACCCCCAATAAGGGTACCCCTAATTTTGGGAAACCCTAAACCCTGTAATACAATCCCCTATATAATCCCAGTTTCCATTTCATTTTCCATTTTCTTTTCCATTTGATTCTCCATTATTGGGGTAAACCCCCATGTTACGATATGCAGTCGTCAGCATCCTGGAGCCTCAGAGCTAAGCGACTGTTGTTTGAGGCTTGTGTATGTTAGGGTAGCTTTTCAGGGGGGCTTATATAGGGATAATGGAAAAGAAAATGGACACTTCTATGGTATATTGGGGTTATATAGGGATAATGGAAAAGAAAATGGAAACTTCTATGGTATATTGGGGTTATATAGGGATAATGGAAAAGAAAATGGAAACTACTATAGTTTAGAGTTCAGGTTCTAGGGTTTCGGTTTCAGAGATTACCCAGCTTGTCATACGTCACCCGGCCGATTGCAGGATTGGCCTCCAAGACGGACATGCTGCTGCATTTGAGTAGTGTTTTTTTTGGTGGTTAAACCCAGTAAGATTGTATTCATTCTATAACATACTATACCCCGAAAGGAGGATTTAATCTTACTCTATAATGGGTACCATAATATCCCCAAATAAAATACTACTCATATGGTGGTTTGCCTCCATATGGAATCCCAACATACCGAGATAAAGCAAACTCCTTATCATAGGGACCCCAAAATTTTGGGAAACCCCATATCAGCAACTTGTTTCATGGGTTCCCCTACAACCGCCCCCCATGCCTGCTAGTACCCCAGGAATCCTGTAATTGGCCTGAACTAGCCGTAAATCTACAGGTCCTGTCGGGAATAAGGGAATAAAGTATATAGGGATTACATTTCTTTTTTCCTACTAAGCACCAGTAGCTAAATAAGCCCAACTAAGCTTGCTGAGGGGGAATGCCCTTTGAAGACCCTGTCTAGATTGAAATGTGAGACCCTAGATGTTCATTCTGCATTCGTATGCCCTAATCCCTAAACCATGGACGGCGCGGAGATCTCAAGAAAGTGTTCAGCACCAACATTTGGCCACCCTCAAATGTGTGCAGTTTTCTGTCCACAAACATTCCTGGAACATCATTGGGTTTGCTATGAACACCTTGTAGCCTTCCTCATCTTGGAAGACAACCCCCCTACCACTCCAGAAACGAAAGCCCAAAACAAGCGAGGGTCTAGGGTAGGATTTTGAGGATCTCCTGCTAGTTTGTGTGGCCAGACACGAATCAGGAAACGGCATTGCGCGAATGTCACCCACAACCATCCCCTCCCAGCTGCTAGAAACAACTTGCACACCAACACGGAAGACACCCTAAACCCGAAACCCTTACCAAAGCACCCAAAGCAGACCATCCCAGGAAGGGTAAAGGCATCTTCTTGAAGCCCATGGAGGCCTCAAAACCCTAAACCCCTAAGCACTAAACTGGGTTGCTGTTAAGGAACTTAAATTAGGTTACCATAATGGGCATATGTAGTAAATCATAGGGTTTCCCCAATGTAGTAACTTAATTTAAGTTCCTTAACAGCAACCCCGTAGATGTCGACACCCTGATCCCTTTAGACCCCAATACAAGTAGATAGAATATGGCTTTGGGTATATTATAATAAGACCCCATATACCCCATATTCTATGTACTTAAGGGGGACCAGAAACCACAAACTCCTAGCCTTTACGCCTGACAGAACGCAAGACACCACAGGAGCCTTGATGGCAGCATCCGCCTCTTGCTTGTTCTCATACTCGATGAAGGCATAGCCCTTCACGAAACCTCCGTGTCGCTTTTGGGCTTCGGGGCTACCTGGTGACCCTGGTTGATACATGCGTGGCACAGACTTCGCAGAATTTGGGAGGGAATCAGAGTTTACATTGAGTCAGTTAACTGGATCGCCAGGAAAGCTGTAAAGGCAAGAAGTCAGAATCTGTTCCAAAACCATAAACCGCAATTAAATCCTAAACCCAGAATCCTAAATCCAAAGCCCTAAATCCTAAAGCCGAAATCCTAAACCCTAAATCCTAAAGCCTAAGCTCCTAAACCCTAAAAACTAAGCTCCTAAACCCAAAATCCTAAAGCCTAAACTCCTAAACGTAAAATCACAAAAAAGCAGAGCCCCCAAAGTCCCTGAAGGGGCTTTCGAACCACTGTTTATTGGGTGGCTGGGTGGCAGTTGAAAAATATTTGTGAATAGGTTCTCTTGTACAACAACAACAACAACAACAACAGGGGAAATGGTTTCGGCTTGGGGTCTGTCTTCCTTGCAAGAACAGGAACACAAGAGGTTTAGGGTCCTTTACAAAACAAGAACACAAGAGGTATGTGGAGCTACCGCAGCCCCTTGGTGCCTTGGTAGAATCTTTGACGGATGGTTACGTGCGAGGGACCGGCAGAATGCCCATACCAATGGTAGTCATATTGATTTCGCAATTTCGCATCGTCCCCCTAGATCCTAAACCCTAAACCTTAAACCTTACATACAAGATGTTAGCTCTTCTGAAGCCATTGTTCAAAATCATGTCCAGGTGTCACTTGTGCATCCACCTCCTGATAGATTCAATCTCTCCCTGTGAAGACATCTCCATCTTGATCCATGGAAACTTCGCAGCCACCGCCGCTCGAGGACATGCAGGTGCGGGCGAGCCCATCTGTAATCGTCATGACCGTGGTTTCCACATTGAACCCGGTGCCCGCGCTCCTGGCCAGCATCTGCGCCTCGTCAGCCAAACAGGCTGGGGCAGCTACATTTTCTTCCGCCTTCCGAAGAAGCCAGGCTTCATCGAAGAGCATCTCCTCCACCTTCACCCCTTCAGCGAACACAATCTTCTTGTAGGAAGGCAATCCGGCTATCTCCCGCGGCTTGCCAAGTTGCGGGTAGAAAGGAGGCTTGCTGCCAACCGGCGGCTCTTCAGCTGGATTGTTTGGAAGATGCTCCGAAACCGTTAACGCAAAAACGATGGGAGTCCAGTACTTGCTTGGGGCAATAAGGGGTTTTGGCTTAGGTCCTTGTACACACCATCTTCGCTTTAAATTCAGGGGGCTTGTGTATATACATGTACTTCTATACTTATCTACGTATTCATTTGCACATGCATACCAAATGTATACAGGGTAAGTGAATGGTCGATGAGAACTGCGAAAAGCAGTCTTACTTCTGCGCGTGCTCCTACAATATTAAGGGCAACGCCAGGAGGAAAGTTTTTCTGGGGTGGGCGAATTGCGATGAGGAGCAGGTGATGCTAAATATATATATATATATACATATACATATATGTAAGGTAGTGAATGACATCTGGGGAAAGTGAGGCTTAGCTACGGTCCTCTCATCCTATCTCTTCACTGAAGTTGCCTTATACTTGAGGCCCCCGGAGTCGCAGGGGCTGTGCAAGCTATGCCAAATCTGGCTGTAGTAGAAGCCCAGACTAGACATACCAACTGTGGAGATCCTACGGTTGATGCTAAAATCCTGCCCACCCACAGTACCTCATACCTTCGGGGGGATAGGGTTTAGGTTCCAGAGTAAGGTCATGCGGGAACATCAATCAACAATAGTGAGAACAAAGGAATGGGTCGGCAAGAAGTCATAACAGTCAGGGGTTCTAAAACTTCAAAAACAAGGCAGTCCTTACTGTAGCGGCCCCACAAGAGGATCCCAACTTAACTACAGTAGCACTTTGGAGTGTCGTGCTCTATAGTCATATACGGGTTACCATGCGGCAGTATTACTTATTCCTCATTCTTCCACATGTGGCAACCTTCTGAAATCCCTATATCATCCCAGTTTTCCATGTTATGCTCCAGCTTCTTTTCCACTTGATTCTTGGATGGTCTATCCCTAAGCCCTCTACATCCTTTTACAGCCGTATACAACCCCTAGAAAGCTTAACCCTAAACCCTCTACATCCTTATACAATCCCTACAAAGCCTTCAAAGGAACCCTCCAATGCATACCCTGAACTCGCGGACCCTAAACCATGAACCCTTTCCCGCCCCCCCCCCCCCACNNTGAGTAACGTTTTTTTGTGGTTGAAGCAAGTAAGACTATATTCCGTATATAAAAAGTATACCCCAAAAAGGATGATATAATCTTACTCTATATGGGTACCACAGCATCCCAACATGATTCAGCTGTGCGAGAAACCCTGAACTCCTGGATTGCTGTTAAGCAACGTAATTCAAGCCAGATTGATTACTATGTATATACCCATTCTAGTAATGTAATTCAAGTTGGTTCACAGCAACCCTAAACCCTAAACCCTGCAGGTGCGGCTTCAGGGTTTTTAGGGTTTTAGGGATATGGCCTTAGGATGTTGGGCTTAGGGTTGTAGCTCTAGGGCTTAGTGTTTCAGGGCATAGGAGTTTCAGGATTCCGCGTTTAGGGTCTAGAGCTGAGGATCTATAGGCTTCAGCGTGGCATGGAAGAACAGAGTGCTTTGGCAGGGAAATCAGACAAATCTAGTGTGTCAGTTATCATAACATACCTATAAATTCTGGTCCCTGTCCCCTGAGGAGGCCCTTGACACCAACACATTGAAGGATTAGGGTTTAGGGTTTAGTTGCATATTAGGATACCATTAAGAATCTAGCTTCATCTTCCTTGGATAGTAATGCACTAGGAATATCAATTGTTTTCAACTGCTTCTTGACTATTGAAAATATATCACGCTATATGTCATGTAAATGGATAGAGTCCCCCTTAAGTAGATAGAATATGGCTTTGGGTATATTACAATAGGATCCCCAGATACCACATATTCTATCTACTTAAGGGGGACTAAACCCTAATCCCTAATCCCACAACTTCCTACTTCATATCTTCAACAACGCTTCAAACCTTGACCTTGAAGGCTGACTTGCGTCTTCAACACTTAAAGCTTCTTGAACAAGTTTTATAATGCTATGAATGTGCGTATACATATATATATATGCGCAGAAGTACAACCCCTGGACCTCCCTAACCCCTAGACCATGTATTTCCTTATGCAACCCCTACCAGCCCCTACATAACCCTCCGTGAAAATTCGGAACCACAAACCCTGAACCCTAAACTCCCCTAAACCCTAAACCCTAAACCCTGAACCCTAAACCCTAAACCCCTAAACTTTTGTGTCTTCCACAAAGCTTCTTGATGTCTCCATACTCGGAGAAGGCCTCGAAAATGTCGTCCTCCTGGGCTTCCTCGTGCACGCCAGAAACCTCGGGCTACCCCGGTTTAGGGTTTAGGGTTAGGGTTTAAGGTTTAGGGTTTAGGGTTTAGGGTTGGAAAAGAAAATGGAAACTTCTATGATGGGTTATATATGTGCTATATAGGGGTTCTATTGGGGTGTATAGGGTTTAGGGTTTAGGTCCTGAGATTTGGGGTTGAGTGTGTTTTAGGGCTTAAGGTTGAGGATCTTAGGTCTGGGTTCAAGATTTAGCCTTTTCGTTTTAGGGCTGATGGTGTAGTTCCTGTTGCTGCTTCATCATGATGCCATCATAAGGTCCTGACCATGAAGCAAGGGGGTTTAGTGTCCCCACTCAGCAACAGCTGGATAAAATTAGAATATGCTTATATAAAGCCCTTAATAGGACCCCTAATATAGACTGTTGCTGGATGGGGGCAGTACCCAAAAGGTAATCAATAACATGCCATGGGTTGTGGGTTGAAGGCTGAAACCTGAATCGTAGTCCCACCTACTGAGCTGAAGCAGGTTTTGCGTTTCAGGGTGTATGGAGTACGCACCATAAACCCTAAGTACCCCAAGTACCCTAAGTACCCTAAACCCTAAACCCTACGGGTGGAGGCTGAAGGCTTACGTTTGTGGTCGAGGACTTTGGGTTTAGAGCTGAGGGCCCTAAACCTGGGTTGAGGTTTTAGGGCTTAGGGTTTAGGGCCCTAAGCTTGGGGATTTAGGGCCCTAAACCCTAAACCCTGAACCCTAAACTTGGGGATTTAGGGTTTGGGATTTGGGCTTCAACTTGGGGATTTAGGGCCCTAAACCCTAAACCCTGAACCCTAAACTTGGGGATTTAGGGTTTGGGATTTGGGCTTCAGGCCGCCCTTGGTCTTGCCAAGGCTTTGGGCGCACTCAGCACACAAGGTTCTTCTTCACTTCCCCCAAACTACTATAATGGGGATATATGGGCGTGGTTTAAGGGTTTAGGGTTTATAGGGTTTAGGGTTTCCCAAAATTAGGGCTACCTGTTTGGGGGTCCCTATAGTAAGGATTATAATATTTTGGGGTCTATATTGGGGTCCCACTATTTAGGGAAACTACCATATAGGGTTTAGGGTTATATTGGGGTTACATGGAGATAGTGTAAAAGAAAATGGAAACGACTATCATGTGGTTATATAGAGGTTAGGGTAGGGTTTAGGGTTATATATGGATGATGGTCCTGCAAAAAGAAGACCTTCAGGGAGAGGATACATTCGGATCCAAAAAGTAAGGTTTCTCCCTGCTAAACCCTACATAACCACAATATAGTAGTTTCGATTTTCTTTTCCACTATCCCCGTGTAACCCCAATATAACCCTAAACCCTAAACCCTAATTTTAACAGGAGGAGTTGGGCGTTTCATGCCTGTTGCTCACTACGGGCAATTTCTCACCTTGAGGCCGTTCTCTAAAAAGGGCTCCGCTTTACAGTGTATCTGTACGCCCCACTCAAAACAGAAACCCTAAACCCTAAAACGCTCAGTTTGAGGGAGCCCTACTATGCGGCCGAACTCGGAGTGTAGGTAAGCCGTAGATGCCTGGAACCTCCCAAGCAGGACAGGCCCCGCAAAAAGGATACTGAGACGGGACTTGTAAGGGATCCTGGGGGTGTCTTAGAAGGTCTGTCCTCTTGTGGCACTCTTGTGAAAAACCTAGCTGAGGCTAAAACAGGGGCCTGAATGATTACCAACATTATGAGGTTCATGTGAGGTACAACAAAATTCTTTAAGGAAGTTAGGAGCATATCATTAGTAAGTAATCCCCAAACCCTAACTCCTAAGGCTTTCAAGAACGGGCCGGGGCACAATGACGACCCAGCCTTCGATGGATCGGGCGGCACCGGTTTCATCGTCATCGTCGTCCAAACGCTCAAACCTTAGGTTTTAAGGTTTAGGGGGGCTCGTCAAAATTGTGATCTTTTTTAGGGGTCCGTGCGTGATGTGGCCCCTAAGTTTCAGGACGCACGAGAAACTTTGTTCACAACTGTACGAGCAGTAGTCCAGACCGCATCCTAAACAAGCTTGTGAACTCTAGCTTTAAGGTTTACGGCTTTTGTTGTGCTAGCCATTAAAGAGTTTTCTAACGATAGCCTACCTGCGAGACTGGGATACTGCTGAAAGTTGGAAGTATTGAATGACTCACAGACCCAAAAGCTATACTTGTAGCGAGCAATACGGAAACAGAAGCCGGCATGCAGGCGCCTGTGACTGGAAGCAAGGAAGTCCATACTTTTGGAATCTGCGATCCGGAAAGGAAGGGCTATGCCGTGGACTTGCTGTCGATACCCAAAGTGTTTTACATGACCTTCAGTAGCCTGAACCTGGAGACTTGGAGAATGATGGGAGCATTGAAAGATGTTGGGTGTGTCTCCCTTATACCATGCTTCGACCTCATTGTAAGGCCATGCCGAAGAGTTCTACTAGGCCCTTGTTCAAAAAAATGAACTTGAACAAAACTGGCCATAAGATAGATAGTTGAAAGTATGCTCCGGTACTTAAGTTAAGTTCCTCAACAGCAACCTAGTCTAGGATTCAGGGGTTGGGGTGTGGGCTTAGGATAATTCAGGGATGAGTGTGAGGAGTCTAACTACTCAAATAACCCCTGTACAATCCCAGTTTCCATTTCATTCTCCATTTTCTTTTCCATTTGATTCTCCATTATAGGGCCTCAAACCCTATACAACAGTTTTCAAACAAAGTTCATCACCTAAGCCCCGCAGCGCTCAAGGCACTGAAACGCACCCAAGACACGCTGCAGTCTAGAGGTAGCAGCTAGCCTCTGAGGTTTAGGCCTACCCAAAGGCTCCTATGAAGTTTCTTTTGGTGGTTGTTATGCTTTTTGGGGCAAGGAATTTTGGTACGGAATTACATTCACTAAGCCCTTAATCGCCCTTACCCCTAAACCCCAAAACGAACTACATAGGAGGGTCTGCCTAAAGTTCATGATGTTCGCCTTGCGTTGCAAGCCGCAGATCTGAAGAGTCCAATCCACAATCTTACTGATTGTAAGTAGGGAATAAGGGAGAATAAGGGAATATGAGGGAAGGGAGAATAAGGGAATATGAGGGAATAAGGGAATATAATCCCTATGTAATATATTCAAGAGTCTAGGGTTTAGGGCTTAGTGCAGGGAATTAGGGAATACAATCCCCAAATACTATATCCCCTTAATTCCCGACTAACCCCCAATAACAAATGCTCAGTCGGCCCCATAAGCCATTAACGAAACCTTCTTCCCTTACACCGACTGTTTCCCAAAGGGTCCATATACCCAATAATTAGGTACTTGGGTTTTGGGTTATAGTAGCTATAGTTACAGATTTGGGGCAAGTAGATGATTATTAGGTACTTGGACCCTGAGGGTTTGCGAGTCATGGAGAAAGTCTGCCACATTACAAGGAGGGCGGGCTTTGTCAAAGCCGAAAGCGATACAAGTTCATGGGATAGTGTTACACAAAATACAGCAAATTTTGCCCTGCCGCAGCAAGCAGAACACAGTCCCTTTAATACGACTTTGCAGACTCGAATTGAAAGGTCCAAGAACAAATACGCGGAACGCTCAGACTTCAGCATGTTCTAGGGGAAGGTGTTTTCGACCAACCCTACACCCCAAACCCTGCACCCTACAGCCTTAAACCCGAAACCGCACACTTAGACATGAAGCTTCCCGGCTTTGCCCGCGTAGCGATCATCCTCCTGCACACGGGAGTTGTGTTTAAACCCTGAACGCTGTTAAGGGTCACAGGCCCTTGTCTCCCCACAGGTCCCGACCCCTACCCCCATTCCTGCGTCCCTGAGTACGGGCGTTCAAGGCTTTATAAGAAGTGAACCCTAAACCCTAAACCCTATACCATACTAGTTTCCATTTTCTTTTCCATTATCCCAATACTACCCCCATTTACATATATATATATAGATAGATATATAAGGACCCTGGAAATAAGGGCCAACACTAGGGCCGCATAGTTCCAGCCTTGACCGGGCTTGGGTGTAGGGCTCGGGGGAAGCTAAGATCGGAAGGTTCCCAAAATGTGGATATATAGGGAGGGTTTAGGGTTTAGGGTTTAGGGTTTAGGGTATAGGGTTTAGGGATAATGGAAAAGAAAATGGAAGCTACTATTTAGGGTTTAGGGTTTAGGGTTTCCCCAAGTTAGGGGGTACCCTTTAAAGGGTTTTGGGTGTTATATAGGGTTTAGGGATTGGAGTTCAGGGTTTCCCAAAATTAGGGGTCCCCTTTATAGGGGGTATATAGGGGTTATATAGGGATATTGGAAAAGAAAATGGAAGCTACTATTTAGGGTTTAGGGTTTAGGGTTTCCCCAAATTTGGGGGTACCCTTTAGAGGGGTTATAGGGGTTCTATAAGGATGTATAGGGTTTAGGGTTTAGGGTTTCCCAACATTTGGGGTACCCTTGAGAGGGGTTATAGGGGTTCTAGAAGGATGTATAGGGGTTTAGGGTTTAGGGTTGCCCAACATTTCGGGTACCCTTGAGAGGGGTTATAGGGGTTCTATAGGGACGTATAGGGTCTAGGGTTTAAGGTTTCCCAACATTTGGGGTACCCTTGAGAGGGGTTATAAGGGTTCTATAGGGATGTATAGGGTTTAGGGTTTAGGGTTTCCCAACATTTGGGGTACCCTTGAGAGGGGTTATAGGGGTTCTATAGGGATGTATAGGGTTTAGGGTTTAGGGTTTCCCAAAATTAGGGGTACCAATTGTGGGGGGTTCCTATAATAAGGACTAGAGTATTTGGGGGTCTATATTGGGGTCCCCTTTCTTAGGGAAACTGCAATTTCTTGCCGTGAACAATCTGGTTCCGCATTGGGATACTATGTATGTGTGCGACGTTCCTCACCACAAACATGGTAGGCATAGAATAGGTGTTGGGCCGTATCACACTACAGTTATATACAGGTTACATGGGAAAGTTTCCTGACTTTTTTCAGGTTTCTACATTAAACACTTGATCAGGCCCTATAAGCCCGTATTTGTTGATGCGATCCAATGTTAATTCAATACTCATTGCCCTTTCCAGTTTGTTCTCCATTTTTGGTAGTCAGTTATAGGCTTCCGCAATACAAGCAGATCAAATCACAAGTCAGACATGCGCACCGAAGGAACTTCACAAAGGGAAAACCGAATGTCCAGGTTGTTAGGAGTCTCAGTCGCAATGACACCCGATGCCCCAATCTTAACCTTACTGACACCGCACAATCGGGTGGTAACTCCTGAGGTGCTCATGCCAAATTCTGGAACCTGTGAATTGGCCCAGGATTCTCAACACTAACCCTAGCCTCAGGGTTTAGTGTTGAGGGTGGGATATCTACGACCTGAAAAAACTGCCACTACCATGCAGTGGCCGCGGCCCAAACCTAATCTACAGGTGAAATCCTGAAGCCCTTCCCATCAATCGGCAGCCGAACATAAACCCCAATATACTAGAACAAGCCGCTTACAAATAGTATAGTCCCCGAAGGTGGATAATAGTACATGGGGATCTTATTAGAATATACCCAAAGCTATATTCTATCTACTTAAGGGGGACTATACCCCTAAACCCTAAATCCTAAATACTAAACCCTAAACCCCCCAAAACGGGACCCCTGGAGCCCTTCTGCAATAGCCTTGCATGCGTCGAAGCCCGGAAGAGCTCGACAGCCCTAAACCTTAAACAGTTTTTGGGAACTCGTAAACTGAAACTCCTATTTAGGATTTAAGGTTTAGGGTTTAGGGTTGCTGTTGAGGAACCTAAGTTAAGCTACCAGAATATGGGTATGTAGTAAGTGATAGGGCTCCCTTATTATGGTAACTTAATTTAAGTTCGTCCGAAGCAGCCCAGGAAATGCCAAAGCCGAGCTTTTGGTTGGCTAGGAATGAAGGAATGGATCCCCACAATATTCCCTATGTAACCCATTCTAATAGTTTCCATCTTTTTTTCCATGAATGGATCCCCAAAATATTACCATATATTCTCTATATAACCCATTATAATCGTTATCATTTTCTTTTCCATCCCCTCATTCCCAGCTAACCAAAGGCTGGTAAGCGGATCCCTCTCACCTCGCCGCCACGGCCCTTCACCCTGCGCCCGGCGGGTCGTGCGCCCTCCTCTGCGACCTCGTCCTTGGCGTCAAGGCTTTACTAGGTAGGCATAGGAACATATTACGAAAGCGCATGTTTCTTGATGTAAATAGAAAGGGCTATCCCTATACTAACGGTTAGTCTAAGGAAACAGGAGAAGAACATGGAAACTACTATATCAGAATAGG
>CAJNIZ010046626.1:107263-131360 GCA_905231905.1 Symbiodinium pilosum
CCTGGGCCCTCCCATGTAGTTCCTTTTTTGGGTTTGGTACGGTTTTTGGGGTTAGGATTGCTATTAGCACTACCAAAGAGGTACTACATTGGAGGGTCTAGGTAAGCCCTGTATAACATGAAGAAGGCTTCAGTTGCCTGAAGTCAAACAAAAGCTGCAACGCACAACCCCCCCAGACCTGACCCAACCCTAAACCCTGAACCCCAAACCCTAGCCCTATAAACCTTAAACGCTGAAGCCCCAGTCCTGACTCAAACATGAGTTCTAAAGCTTGACAAAAATCATGGTTTCCGAAAATTAGGGGTGCAATTTTGGTGGTCACTATAATTGACAAGGTTCATAGTGCTGTGGGGGCCCCGTGTTTTGGGAAACTACCAAGTGAGTTTTGGCTGTTAAATGAACAACGAGTGGGATAATTCGCTTAGAAATTAGGGTTTAGGTTTCAGGGACTTGTTCCAAGCACAAACCTCAAAGTTTAGGTTTAGGGATTGAGGTAGATCCTCGGCCCTAAGAACCAAAGCTCGAAACCCCAAACGGTTTAGTGCGTGGTACGTTCAAGCCCTCCCGAAAAACGATTAAAGAATATGCCCCTCCCAGACATGGGAAGGTAAAAAAAAAAACACCACAAATGTGCCACTAGTTTAGGATTTAGGGCTCCCCCAAACCTAAATCCTAAACCCTAAACCTAGGGTTTAGGGTCCAGATCAAGACTCCAGTGCCCCGTGCTCCAAGAGTTTCGTAACAAGGTCGAAACGGTCCTGGCAAGAAGTTTAGGGTTTAGCGTTTAAGGGGTTCGAGGGTGAGGCTTTCAGGATTCAGGGTTCACAAGGCTTAGCGTTTTGGGACCTTTTTGACTATGCTTTTCTCTTTGCCTATTTACTGCTTAAGCTTTTAAGGCTTAGCACTGAAGGGATTGTGCAGGGTCTCGTACATGGGGGCTGTACAGTGAATGCTCCGGAGATTGCCGGCAAAAGCGAAGAAAGCGATAGGGGGATAGGAGACATATGAGCTTTAGTCGGAACTCCTACAATTGAGCCATTGTATAAACTCCTAGTATCCCCCTCAAAAAACCCTGCAATACTACTCCACATAATCCGCCCTTTAAGGAGTCTAGACGCTGGCTCATGATATGGTCAGTAGAGGAAGGTCTGCAGTGCAGCAGCCATTTTGCGGGATTCCTGTGGCCCTTGTTGAATGGTATGTAGACGACCTTCAGTCCAGGGCTTAGATTCCTAGTTTCCCCAATAACACTTTAAGAATCAGGGTAATCTTTTTTAGTTTTCAGCTTCAAAAAGGAAACCCCCAAAATAAAAAGGGGAAAAGGTACTACTGGGGCACCTAGATTTGGGTTGAGGTTGGAGAATTCCAGGTTCAGGGTTGAATTTTCTGACGGCTTCCAGTGTGAAGGTCCACTGTTGTTGCTTTCGCTGCTGCAGAAGATACTCTGCCAAGGCAAGCCTCTGCCGCGATTGCTCTGCTGACCTCGGAACCCTACTAAAAAGTATGAGTTCTGCTGTTTCTTAGGGTCATTGTAAGCAAAAACGATCAATTTTTCCAAGTACCCCAAAGAGTGAGGTCCCAAGGAGCTGGCAGAATCATTCGATTCTTTGGCATGGGCACGGGTCGGGCTATGGCTACACTTCTTTGTCTGGGCTGATTCTGGAGGTGCTCCGGGAAACTTTATCGACCCAAATATGCGCTATAGTCTAACCTCCTAGTATCCGCCTTAATAACCCCTGTAGTAGTCCCCGATATAATCCCCTATATAACCCCCTTTTAAGGAGTTTAGACTATAGCTCATATAACTAACTGCCCTAAACCCATACCATGCGTCCTTGGCCACTGCATCGTTGATGGCCACGTGGCCCTGCTCGTCGGAACTGTTCGGGTTGGCTTTGCCTGGGCTTCGAAATGACATGGTGCTTGCCCAAATCAAGGTGCGACGTGCTCTCAGGGGCCATTTGAGGGGCTAGAGCGGCAACTACGGTACAGAGGGTTCGGATTAGGATTTAGGATTGGGATCTTTTTATAATATAGACATGAAAGGCGTATCGTGAGGAACTCCTGTGGGGGAAAAAGCTGAAAAGCCTATTAAACTTAAAGGTTTTTAGTGTCTTAGGTCTTAGGTGCATTGCCCTTGTCCAGCGCTTTATTAACTTACCATCCTCTGGTTTCAAACAGAAGGTCACGTTTTTCACGGACATCTGGCATGTTCTCTTATCTGGAGACACTTCCTGGAAGATGAGATGGGCATTAGAGGGATGAGGGCTCTTGAATAAGCTGGGAATTTGCAATATAATATAACATAGTAAAATTTATAATATAACATCGTATAATAGAACATCGTATACTAACATTAATACTTATACTAACACTAATATAATATAATGTACTATAAAACTTACTTAATGGGAGCCCGCAGTGAGATTCGCCCTGATAAGTGTATGGCTGCGAGGTTGCCGCGGCGACGACGGCGACAGTGGCGACCGGGAAGGCCGCGGCGACGACGAGGACGAGGACGAGGAATACGATGGCTTAGGGTTCTTGAGGGTTTAGGGTTGAGGGTGGGTTTAGAGTTTAGGGGGATTTAGGATTTAGGGTTTGAATACTAGTGCTACAGCGCAATGTATCCTACAGCAAGACCCTAAGCTTTGGACCCACCCCCCCTGATGTTGAGGATATGCCTAAATGCAACTGGCTTCCATTTTGAATACTCGCAACAAAAAGTGCCAGGACATGAATTCCATGAAACCACTTGACAGCCCCGGACAGGAATCCATCATCCTCCACATCTGTCTACTCTCATCGGGGCGGACCTGCTCCAAAACCTGAGCCTGAGAAAGTTTTTGGGGGTTTCCCAAAATTAGGGGTACCTTTTGGGGGTCCCTATAATAAGGACTATAGTATTTTGGGGTCTATATTGGGGTCCCCTTATTTTGGGAAACTACCATATGGTCAGTATATCACTTTATATACGCTCTATATATAGTTCATTATCCCATGGCCCTCCAAGCAAACCATGCTGCGATTTGGGAAGTTCTGAACATTGCATCCTCTAACTTGGCCCTAGATGTGGATTCTGCAGGGCACCAATGCGCGCAAGACAGCGCGCAGTGACAAAAAACCAGGCCCTAGTTACAAGTATGTGATACGGATAACCAGCCACACGCATTGAGTCGACTACACCCAGTTGATGACCAGCAACCACTACCCCAAACCTATGACCCTTTCCACAGCCCGGTGTATCCCTATAACATCTGCACATTCCCTTGGACACGAAGCGTAACAGCAAAGACATAATACCTCCTGCAGTCAATGGCAATAATGGTCGCAATAGTAAAAGTACTTTCCACGAATGAGGGGACCCCAATGTAGACCCCAATATATAATCCCTATTATGGGGACCCTCAAAAGGGTACCCCGAGTTTTTGGAACCCCCCTAGCGGCAACAGTACTTTAGGAGGGACCCCTAGTAGGGACCCTTAATCCCAGTACCAGATATAACCCTTATATAGTCATTATATAACACCTATATCCCNNCCATAAGCTACGAGGGTCCCTATTAGGGGTCCCTCCTAAAGTCCTTAGAAACCCTAAACCACCCTAAACCCTAAACCCTTAACCCTAAACCATTCATTGTGGGCGAGCCGCCCTTGAGGAGCAGCTCGGAGGCACCCGCATGGCCGAACCGCACGGCAAGATGAAGCGGATTGGTCTTCGTGAGGTCCTACCCCCCAGGGGGGTTTAGGGTTTGGGGTTTAGGGTCTAGGGTTTAGGGAGTTTAGGGTTTGGGTTTAGGATTTAGGGTTTAGGGTTGAGGGTTTTGGGGTCCTAAACCAAAAACCCTAAACCCTAAAACCTAAACCCTAAACCTTAAACCAGCCCTAAACTTTACCCTGGCTAGGTACGCTTGGGGCTTCAGATTTCAAGGCTTGGGCTTGAGTGTTTGGCATTTAGGGTAGTTAGGTATATTTGTTGATGAGTCACTAGTAATTAATGTAGACCCCGAATTAATAAACCCCTCCCCTTAATGGGGATTATAATAAGGATCCCAATATCAAGGTCCTTCAAAGGAGAAAGTTTATAAATTCCGGATACCTAAACCCTAAACCCTAAACCATTAGACCCGTAGTTACAAGGAGCTCTAGGCTGATACTCGGTTGAAACCTGGCTTCTTCCGTACGTAGGTCCTCTCAGAAATGGGCATGCATTGCAACAGAATACCATCACGCTAGATACAGAGATCCTGCATGATCCTAAGCACCCTAACCCAGACCCCTGATTAATAAACCCAACTCCCTTAATAGGGCTTATAATAGGGATTCTAATATTTAGGCCCTTAAAAGGAAGGGGTTTATTTATCATGGGTCTACATTACAGTATGTAAATGTCATGCGTAACAAGGAATGAAGTGGCATGATTCCAAACGGTCTTTTCTGTGGAGTATGTCGTCTATATTGGGTACCCCCTGTTTGGGGAAAGTACCAAACCCCATCCTTAAGGTATGTCAATCCTTAGCGTGATCTCCAGATCGGGGGGCGAGGTCATTACACTTTGCTCAGGCGGCAGCATTAAAAGGGTATGTACATCTAAGGCCTTCAGGTTCGGGAGTTTTGGACATAAGGCTTTGCCCTAAACCCTAAACCCCTTAGGGCTTAGGGATGCTTGGGGTCTAGGATGCAAAGGGTCCACGATCAGGGTCTGCAGTTTTGCCTTTGAGTCTCGCGGGTTTGGTTTCAATGTTCGGTGATGCTTTAACCCGAGGGTCCATATACAAAATAATTAGTAGGTACTTGGGATTTGGGTACCAGTAACTTTAGTATAGGCTCTGGTTGAGTATATGATTATAAGGTACTTGGACCCTTCAGGGAAGGTTTTGGGTTTAGGCTTCGAGCCTTTAGGTCTCGTGCTTAGGAAACGCGGATTCAGCTTTGAAGGTTTCGGGTTTGCAAGTTATAGGGCTTCAGGGGCTCAAGGGTATTCAAGGCTATAGGGCTAGGGGTCTAACCCTAAAACCTATACCTTAAAACATCCCTCATGAAAGACCTTGCGAAGAGCCTAATCTCTGAACTTTCACCCATGTTTCATTCCCTAACCTGTCTTTATACCAAGACCCTCAGCCATTAACCCTCAGCCCTAAACCCTATAAGGCCTAAACCCCAAACCCTAACCCTTAACCTTAAACCCCTAAACCCTAACCCTTAACCCTAAACCCCTAAACCCAAAAGCCTACGCACCCTAAACCCTTTGTTGCATCTGGGCTCTGAGGTACTTGCCGGAAACCCTAAGCCCTAAACCCCTATGTAAACCCTAAACCCCTAAACCCTAAGCCCAAAAGCAGTGCGGTCCTCAACTCTTGGATCGGCATTCTTCTCCAGCAAAAGCCTGCTTGGCAACTTGCCCACCAATAAGGCGAGCCCCCCCCCCCCCCCACTAAGAGGGACTAATCCCCTTCCCATACTGTTTCACCCGCCGGAGGTTAAGCATTAGGGGGAGGGGATTACACGGAATAAAGGCAATTATACTAGGCTCTCTATGCATTCCTGGTATGCCGCTATTACGAGTAGCGGGTTGGAGCCTACCCCACCCAACCTATCAACTTCATGCTTATCATTGCTACCATCTGGGGATTATCAAGCCTGGTATGCCCTAAACCCCCAAACCGCAAACCTAGGACCATAAGGGTTCGAACCCGATTTATTGTATTCCCTGTTTAAGCTGCGATAGAACAGGGCTTCTTCTGAGAAAGTCCCGTCTTGCCGAGATTTGACAGTGTGCATTGCAGCAGCTTCCGCACACTCTTTGATTCGCTGATCAAGATGTCCCGACGACTCCTGAACGAACCCCAAACCCTGAACCGCACACACCCTCAACCCCAATCTGCAGGAGCGCAGCTGCACGACCGAAGCGAAGCCCATCTGTGCCGCTGCATGGAGGGCTGTTCTCCTCGTTCCATCGCGCACTTCCTGAGTTGGATCTAGGGTTGTTTATATTGGGGTAATGGAAGAGAAAATTAAAACTACTGTTTAGGGTTTAGGGTTTAGGTTTAGGGTTGTGGGACTAGGATTTTGGGTTTAGGTGGGTAGTAGAAAATAAGTACCTCCGCAGCATAGTGGTGAGCAATGGGAAAGGAGGAGAAACTGGAAACTACTATGTAACGCAGGCTTCAGGGTTTACATGGTTAGTAGGGAATGAGGGGATGGAAGAGCAAACAGAAACCACCATGCTAGCTAGATTGAGGGTTTAGCGTTTTGTAGACTTAGGTGGTCAGGGAGGAATGAAATGAATGCAACAAAGAGCGATTGCAAGGACGTCTGCTCGAACTACTATGAGGATCCAGTCCTCCGTTCACTACCCTGAACGCGAAGTGATGTAGCAGCTTCCCTCATTCCATTCCTGCATTCCCTACAAACCATCCATACGTTGGTTTAGGGCTTTAAGGATTTCACCCTAAACCCTAAACCCTAAACCTAAACTTTTAACCCTAAACTTTGGCCTTCCGGAGTGCAGAGTTACATGGTATACATGTATATATTTGGGTGCCTACGCCAAGGGTTTAGGGTTGAGGGTTTAGGGTTACGGAAGGGTGAACGTATTTTGCGCATAAATCTGTACATGTTTGGGGTCTAATTATTACTTGGAAATGTCCTGGAAGGCACAGGGGACATACGACTTTCTGTCAATGGGAACCCCTAGGGACATATTCAGTGGATGGTGGCCTGACTAGGGATTACTTGGGGAGTCAGTGGCTCCCTGGCTGCAAACCATGTAGACAAACCATTTTACTTACTGCGGGCTGTAGGTGATAAGGGCATATATTATATAGGGATTATACAGGGAAGATATTCCTTTTTACCCTACTGACCACCAGTAAGTTCAAGAGCCGCTACAAATCTCTAGACCGCTCAAGCCTTCAATCCTAAACCTATCGAACCGTCAACAAGCGGTTCGGAGGCGTGGCTAGGACAGTCACAGCTCTAAATTCCTGAGCCTGACCACATAGCTGAGCCCCAGGTAACCACAAACCTCTGCAGTCTAAATTCTTTTTTGGGGGAGGGGACACTGAAGATGTTGCCAACAACCCTTCCTGCAGTACATCCTACCTGGTAAACACCAAGCTAGAGATCCTAAACACCTAAGCCCACGCCTGAACTGCCACGCCCTGACCAAAAACCTGCTCAACGGCAGCCAAGCCTCTGTACTGACTTCGGCATTTTTCCTGAAGAGGTACTTGCAAATGTCAAGGTGGCCAGCATTGGCAGCCTCAGCTGCTGACAGGGCTGCCCTCCCCGAAACCTACTGGAAGTCAATCTAACCCGCCCATTTTGGAAGAATAGTGGTCTTTCGGGCCTCCTTGTTAATGTAGGTATGGAATTTCGCCTCAGCGAAGCCGAATCACAAACACTTGAAATTTTAATAAAAAAACCCAACACGATTGATCCTACCTGGCTCAGCGCTTTAGGGTTGCGCCGGAATGAAGGTCCCCTTTTTGGGGTGGTACGTTGGATACTAAAAAACCGGCATGGCCATAGCATACTGTAGCACCATACTTCCCAAGGTTTTGGGTACATAGGGTCATGCAGGACTTTTGCTTGGTCAACTGGAGGGAGGGACACCGAGTTGGCCCGAAACCCACTCCACACATGTTAGACAATCTAGTTGCAGCTGAATCAAAAGGACACCCTGCATACGCAGTCACCAATGCTCTCAAGACTGCCTGTATACAAGTGCCAACGATTAAAAACAACTACCTCTTGCAATCCTGCACTATCAAAATTGCATCGCCCAATATCCCCTGAATAAGCCCATATGATCCGTTTTCGATGTTATTGTCCATGCTACAAAGTTTGCCTCATTCTCAGCAAAAGCTACATGCCGGAATGAAGGTCCCTCCCTGAATCCCTACTACATCACCCTAACTTGGCCTAAAGCCCACACCCTAAATCCCTTTTTGCTGCACCCTAACCCTAAATCCCCAAACCCTAGAGCCTACCTAAACCCTAAAGGCCCTAAAGAAGCTCAGCAACAGCTATGAGGGGCGTGACCCCAACGTCAGGCTCTGGCATGTTTACGTCTGCCTTGGCCTAGCAGACGCAGCAGGTAGGGTACGCGGATCACGGGATTTAGAATTTAGGATGAAGGGACGTTGGACTGGGAAACACATCAGTTGGTTAACTGTAAGCTGTGAACAATAACAGGTGAAAACCCAACTCATGCAAATTTGTGTTTAAAAAAACACTCCTAAACCCTAAACCCTACAGGAATCCCAACCCATGAAGGTAGGTAGTGCTACATGTGGCGCCTAATGTTCTGCACGACTGAGACCTACATCTTGAGACCAATGCACTACGGGTTCAAGATCCTGAACTCCCCTCAAGCCTGAAAACCCCGCTGAGAGATGGTTTAGGGCTTATAGTCCCCCTAAAGTAGATAGAATATGGCTTTGGGTATATTATAACAACATTCCCATAAACTCCATATCTTATCTACCCCTAGCCTAAACCCTAAACCCTTTAGCGTTTAGGACTTAGAGGGTTCCTGTCCCAAGCGCATGGGTTACTGCAGTCCCTGGAGGGATGATATGGATCCCCTGGCCCACCCCTTCTTGAAAGCACCCGGGCCCTAAAACCTAAATCCCCAAACCTAATTACACTCCCGGAAACTAACATGGAAACCCAAAAAGGGCCTTATAAAGACTACAGTCCTTCTAAAAGGGGGCTATATAGGTTTCCATGTTAGTTTGGGGGAGTGTATGAGTTTGAAGTTTAGGGTTTCGTTTAGGGATATAGAACCCCTTGGTTTCACGCGCCTGGATCAGCTCGGCGGCCACGGTGAGATTTCCGGCTTCGCATAGCCGAACTAAACATCGCGAAGCTAACGCTAGGCCATCAAAATCCTTGACTTGCGTGAAGTCCTCACGGGTAAGGGCTTTGAACTCAGGGCCCTAGACCCTAAACCTTGACCCTAAACCTTGCCCTAAACCCTAAGCCCTTTTAACCCTAAACCCTTATAACCCTAAACCCTTATACTTATAACCCTAAATGCTTATGACCTTAAACCCTTGTAACCCTCAACCCTATTAATCAATTGGGTGTTGAGGTTGAGGGTTTTTTTGTAGGGCATCCTCTCGATTCAGGCAAGAGGAACATAAGGTAGGTGTTCCTCGCTAATTACTCATCACATGGGGGGCGCTCCCAAATTAGGGCTACCCTTTAAAGGGGTTTATGGGGGCTATTTAGGGGTATATAGGGCTTAGGGATTAGGGTTTCCCAAAATTAGGGGTATCTTTTACGGGCCCCTATATTGTAGTGAGGATTAGAGTCTTTTGGGGTCTACATTGGAATCCCCCTATTTGGGAAACTACAGTACCATATAACATGAGTACCGAGAGCCTCAACCCTAAGCCCTAAACCCTGTGCGTGAAGTCCTCCGGCATGACCTCTTGGACTGCTGCGGCTAAGGTTTGGGGAGTTTAGGTTTCAGATGGTTTCAGAGCCATGCAAGCTTGTGTTAATATCATTTTCTGTGCACTGACCATAGCATTTGTATGTTGGGTTTCAAGGCCCGGCGATAATACCCTAAACCCTAAACCCTAATTCTCTGCACGCAGAGAGGAACACGGGAATGACTCGTCATCATGATTAAGCGTGCTACTTGGCAAAAGGCATCTCCCCCAAACACTCCTCAAACTTGTTCTGGGTTTAGGGTTTAGGGTTTCGGGCTCACTTCTTCAGTGCCTTCATACAGTATGAACATTACATCTTCAGCTGCTTCTTAAGATACAGAATGCGAAAACCTACACATGATTTGCATGGAGCTTGGGGCAGGATGCCTCGCAAAGAAAGACCATGCGTAAGATCCTCCGGTTTGGAAGCCCCACTTGAAAAAAGCATCTCTAAACACATATGGGGGTTTCCCAAAATTAGGGGTACCATTTTGGGGTCCCAATAATAAGGATTATAGTATTTTGGGGTCTATATTCGGTTCCCCTTGTTTTGGGAAACTACCATATACATGACAGTTATACTGTGGGTATGAAAATGTGGGTGTATCTGTAAAACCCTGCTACAGCCTATAAACGGAACCCGGGTCTCCTAGCTGACATAAACCTGCTCTCCGAATATCTCCAACCCTAGACACAGATATCCACCACGCACTCCGTGACCTCAACACGAATCTCTACCTAACCGAATCCCGAACCCTCTGCTGTCTGATAACAAACCTACTCGCTGAACAAATCTGAGCCCTAAACTCCAAGCCCTAAAGCCACTCCTGGTTGACATCGAAGCTGGTATCTTCCTCTGCTCCGCCGCCGGTACGCGGCTTCGGGGCAAACTTGCCCGGCGCACTGCCATTTGTAAGTGCCTTACGGATTAGAGCTCGTGGGGTGTAAATATACGAGGTCTATGAGGGCTGTATATGCAAATGGGGAAGTAATGTCGGGCTGAAAGGTCCACTCTTGGACTCGCTTCCTGCAGATCTTTTAATGAAACACATCGAATCAAACCTTGTTCATGTTCAAGCTTGCGGTTGGCGACCAATCCATGAACATCGGATTGGAAATCAATATCCCCCACAAAGCCGCCTGGGAGGTACTCAAGGCAATCCCTGTACAACCGCTAGAAGGGACCTGCAGTATTTCAGCTTTTGAAAAGCTCCCATATCAAGTCAACTTCTCAAAGCCTGAGAGCCTGAGGCTTAGTTAGGATTCAGGATTTAGGGCTTAGGGCCTTAGGACAGACGGTGTACCGTAAGGGTTTGCCTCTTTTCCACATTCCTCGTTGAACATGGGCTTTCAAGCAGGAGAAAGGTGCTTAAGCATGCTTCTTCAAGTCTACTCAGGGCATGGGCACAGAAGAAACCCTTGCGGGCGCTGGTTTTTTTGAAATCATCGCACATGGAATGCCTGTTGAACATTCCCCTTAATAACCCCCAATAGTAGTCCCCTATATAACGCCCTATACAACCCCCCTTTTAAGGAGTTCACAATTTCTGCTTATGTGCCTCTACCCTTGCCTACGCAGCCAGACCCATCCTGTTCGAAGGGGTTTGTCGGAGCCTTTGCAGGTTCCGATCCTAAACCCTAAATCCTAAACCCTAAACCCCTAAATCCTAAACCCTAAACCCTAATTCCTAAACCCTAAACCCTAATTCCCCAGGACAGAAAGGCATGATGCTCTTTGCAGCTGTGCAGGGACACCTAAACCCGCAAAAGCATAACGGATCCCTACAGTTGACCTAATGACCTAATGTAGACCTATGAGGTTTAGGCTTTAGGGTTTAGGTAGTTTTGGGATAATGGAAAAGAAAATGGAAACCCTAAATCCCTTTGAAGGGGTATATAGGGTTATATAAGGATTACTATAGGCCCATGATTAATAAACCCCCTCCTTTTAAGGGCCTTAATAGTAGGATCCTTATTATGATCCCTATTAAGGGGATGGGGTTTATTAATCAGCGGTCTACATTAGTAAGCTTCCCAAATGGGGGGTTGCCCAGAATCCGGACCCCTTCATATACCCCACATATATGATAATGGCTGCTATCAGAAGGGACCCCACATTTTTTTGGCTTTGGAAACTCTGAACGCTAAATATCCAGCTAGCCCTATCAGTCTCTATGAACAGAAATCTAGAATACATGCATGTGTTATATGAAAAATACATGTATACACACACGGACACATCCCTATATACACCCCATAGGACCCCCTTTACAGACACACCTCCTTTGATCTCAGAGGTGCAGCCGGCTTGGCGTCGCCCGCTGCGGCATGATCTTCGAGAATCTTCTTCAGGCTGACGAGGAGCTGCCTTAGATGCTGGGTAGCTATATGAGCCATAGTCTAAACTCCTTAAAGGGGGTTATATGGGGGATTATATAGGGGACTACTATAGGGGCCATTAAGGGGGATACTAGGAGTTTAGACAGTAGCTCATATGAGGGTTTCTCAAAAGGGGGAGACGCCCAGGGACATCTTCCATGGGTCGGAGGGGTTAGGGGTTACATAGGGCTTTGTGGAAAAGACTTTAGGATTTAACGTGTAAGGCGTTTTCTCCCCACCCACTGAAGATATAACTTCTGTGGCCGGTCTGCCAGTAAGATGACCTTACAGAAGACTGCATGCTAAGACCTGGGCAAAACAGAATGAACGCCTTCGATGGGTCTTTGGGAGTTGCCGGGGTAGGGCACATGGGTGCAGACGGGTTGGGGAGGAGGTGCCCGCCTTCAAACTAACACGCGGCCCTGCCCGCCTGCAGAAGAAAGTTCAAGGCATTTCAGTTTCCCAGCTTCTGAATAATTACTATCTGGGCACTTGTAATTTTTCCAGGAATCCGGTTGATCTAGCTAGCCTAGGACATGGGTGGCCTCCAAGCACCAGGCTTCTCAAAGTCTTGTACCTCAACATGCTAGGTACAGTGCAGCCCTTGATACTAAGTTACTAAGTTGGCTCATGGCGAAGGACAAGCCACATGTTGACCAGAAAAGGAAGGTTGCTTCTGGGCACAGATGTGCTGGCGTAGCTAGGCTTCTGTCGAACACACATTCGGAAAGATGATTATCAGGCTCACCGAAAATACGCCGTTCCTTCTGGAAGCGAATCCTCCTGAGCACGTAAACTCTGAAACCCTAGAACCCATTAAAGCACATACCCTCAAACCAGACTTGCTACACCCAAGCTACGAACATTGGGGGCGCGTTCGTGCGCCGAAGACGGTTTCCAGACCCCACCGCATCCCGAAATGGAGTTCAGGCTTCACCATCTACAGCCACAACCTGGAATTTCTCCAAAAGAACCTCGCCAAGCCTAAAAGCAGTGAAGGGTGCACGTATGAAGGTATGTTTTCACAGAACTCCCCATGCTGAAGCCCTAAACCCTCGCGGCCCTCGCCCCTAAACCCCTTCTGCTTCATGAAGCCAAGGGGCCCTCGCCGCCGGTCAATGAAGGAGGCTGCCCCTATCCGAGCATCTTGCGATGCCTGGCGCAAAGGACCTCAGCCCACAATGAAGTGTCTACGCACGAGGCCTGAAAAAAATATCAATATCATGTTGAGGCCTATCATTTGAAGGACGGGTACGCCATACATAGTTTTGCAAGCAATATAGGACCTCCGTGCTGGTAGTTGTTTAGGCTTCTACATTAGCAACCATTGGATTCGCTATTTGGGACTAGATAGTTCCAGAATTTGGGAATTCCGCTGTTGAGGCCTTGTCAAATGGTTTCGGGATTGCATCCTCTGAGCAGCAAGAGGGCTTAATCATGCGGTTGATAATCTTGTGGAAGGTAAACTGCCAGATCTTCATGGGCAACGGGTCCTCTCTGAGAGTTACATGAATTCGTGATCCTTTTCTCTAGCTGTCGTCCTCTCTGCCTCTCTCTCTCTCTCCTTCTTCTTCTGCTATGGGTTGTTCCCCACAAAACCCAAAACCCTAAACCCCTAAACCCTAAACTCCTTGACGCAGGAGGCAAGGCTGCACCGCCAGCCCAGCAAGCTGTCTTTTGTCTGGCCGGGACAGGTCAGAAATGTTCTAACAACATTGGTGTGCAGTCCCTCCATCCCCTGCTGCCCTTGGCACCCGTGCTTCCTGCACGGCTCTACAAATTTACATGATTTTTGCGGTTCGAGTATGTACCCTTTGCATCGATGATTGGAGAGTTTTTCTGTCCCTTGAACACCCCAGCACCGCTACCTCTCTAAAGCGATATATCTCTCTTGCTTGGCAGACTTTTTTTGAACCCTAAACCCTGAACTCTTAACCCAACACCCTAAACTCTAAGCCTGAAACCCTCAAGTCTGATCCATGATTGCCTGCCTAGGAGCTGCCGCCTTGAGCCAGGAGGCTTTGCCTCACTGCTTTCTTGACAGGGCCGAGGGTTGGGGCTGGGACAGGCTCCTACTACTGGCAATAGCAACCATATCTTCGGTGCTGCTCCCACCGCGCAGCAGTCTATGATAAGGCTAGTAATAGAGGCTATATATAGTTATACTATCCAATGTCACAGCCTGGGGGCAGTACCCAAACAATATCAACCGCAATAATAACGGCAACGGTAATGCTGATAGTGACAATACTGATACAGCAACGACCCAAGCAAACCTCCGCATGCCTCAATTGGATCCCACATTCCTAGCCACTCCGCGCATTACACCCCCCTCCCTAGCTAAGTAGCAGCTGGAAGAGATAAATGTGGTGTTCCTGCTCAAGACCCCTGATTCTCAATGCTGTTCTCGACCTCCAAGCCCTTCAACCCTACAACCCTAGCCACCTCAAACCCTTAACCTGTTCAACCCTAGTAAAACTATAACCCACCTACCGCCAAGAGCTTGCAACTTAAATCTGTGAAAAGCTAGGGCTCGCTGCATGGCTATACTTTAAGCTCATTTCTACCTACCCCCAAACCCTATGAACAACCACAAAATATGAGCCCTGGACTGAAGTTGTAGTATATCCCTTAAATTGGTCCCCTATAACCCCCCTATAGGTCCTGCCAACCTAAATTCAGTCCGTAGCTCATATGATCCCACTTGCCATTTTCATGTTTCAATCCCTTCTCCATTTGAGATTCTCCACTAGTAGCCATGCAGCCCATGCCCGAGGCCATAGGTCCCAAAAGCCCTAAACCCTACACCCTAAATCCTACGCCCTAAACATTAAACCCTAAATCCCTAAGCCTTGTCTCAATCCTAAACCCTGAGCCCTGTAACATAAAGGCCCTAAACCCAGGATTGGAAACTCAGGCTGTGAAAAGCGAGCTTCAATGTCTCCAGGATCTTGCACACTTCAGCCTCCTCCGCGATCTTCTGGTAGTTCTCCTGGCTAAAAGAGATCAGGTTTAGGGTTAAGGATTTAGGGTTTTGTTCTCCTGGCAGGGGGGTTTCCCAAACTTAGGGGTACCAGGGGCCCTTTGAATGGGGTTTGTGGTTTAGGATTTCCCAAAATCTTCTTGTGGTTCTCCCGGCCAAAGAGAATATATTAGGGTTTGGGGCTTAAAATGGGTATGTAGCCACCCAATGGTGACATATAGGGTTTAGGGTTGAAGGATACAGGGTTTAGGGTTTAGGGCTTCCAAAAAATATGTTAGTTAGGCGGACCCGTTTATAAGGTTTACAGCTTAGGGTCCTCTTACTAGGGTTTACAAGATTAGGGGTACCCTTTTAGGAGTGGGGGTCTATGTTGAGGTCCCCCCACTCTGGGAATCCACCACCTAAGCTGGTCAAGAGCTTAGGGTCGAGGGCCTTATTCCAACACTCCTTGCCCAGGCGAAAAAAATCTGAACTCAAACGCCATTCCCTGATCCCTTTCCCCCTAAACTCCTGAACCCCGCAACCCCTCAGACCCCTTAAACTCCATTAACTCACCCTCTCTCTCTCTCTCCTGCGGACCCTGAAAAACCGATTTGCTTAACTCCCTGTAAACCCTGAACCCCCACCTGAGTGATGGCAGTTTGTCTCCACTGCTCCATGCTCCTGGGCTCTTTCTGACGTACTTGGTAATCAGCAGAGGGCTTTGGTAAACACTTTTCAAGGGCTTCTAAAGGGCGTATAAGGTTATATGGGGTATTATAGGGGTACATAAGGATCATCTAGGATTCAGGGTGTCTGATCAGAGGAGTGTCTGGCAACCCAGAAAATCGAAATTAGCACCCCATTCTAATCATATTATGGGACCCTAATTTGGTGGGTCAGGGTTTCCAAAGTCCCCTATCAGAAAAGGGTTTAGGGTTGAGAGGTTAAGCTGCCTTCGGTCAAGCTAGCTAGTGGGCACATTGTTGTTTCTTCCCTCTGAAGCACAATCCTGATCCCTCATAGCTTCCCCTGAAGAGACCCCTGCCTGCGTATGTTGCAGGTTTAGACTAAATCATTTCTATTCTACGTTGGGTTGACTCCCTCAACCCCAAACTCTAAACCCCTTGACCCTAAGCCCTAAACCCATTCATGCATGCATACTCAATCCCAAAATATCCCAAACAATTTCCAAGGGTCAGGGCCCCTGGGCGATCGATCGACAGCGAATTCTCGGCCTCGTCGATGGACATTCCCAACACGAGCCTAAGCGAGCAGGCTGGTGTTAAGATTTTACTCGGACCGCCTTGGTACGCCTGATGTCGTCTTTTGAAAAGTAGCTAACTTCCTTCCGTGCAGCTGCATTGAAATCCAAATGCTGGAGTGAAGTACCTCCAAGATTGCAAGATTAGGGAAAACACTTCATCCAGCAGAACTTCCCTTCTAAGCAAGGCACATGGGCGTGCCTCAAGACAAACAACTTTTACCCTAAACCCTGCTTGTTGGGGAACCCTGGGCCCTACACCCTAAACCCTCCATCACCACTATATAAGCCCATATCCCCAAACTTTGCTCAAGGGGTCCGCGACAAGACCATTTGAGCTATGGTCTACGCTCCTAGTCTTGCCCTTAAAAACCGCTATGATACTCCCCTATATAATCCCCTATTTGACCACCGTTCAGGAGTTTAGACCCTAAGCCCGGAACCCCAAACCCTAAGCAAAGGAGGCTACATATAATCTCCTTTGTAAGCCCCTATTTTAAGGAGTGTAGACGATAGCTCATTTGAGTACCGTGAGGCTCATGGGTACGAGGGTCGAAGAAGATCGGCGTATCCGCCACGGAAGTCTGCGGCACCTAAAGATGCGAGTTTACCTAGACCCTCCGATGTAATACCTTTTTGGTAGTCCGAATTTCAATCCTGACCAAAAAAAACATACCAAATCCAAAAAGGAGCTACATTGGAGGGTCCAGGTAGCGTTTACGATTTGGGGTCAAGGTTGAGGCTCTTATAGGGTTTAGGCACACGCATCGCACGTTTAAAATGTAGGGTTAAGTATTGCCCCCACCTACTAACAGCCCTTTAGGGTTTTAGGTTTAGGTAAAGGACTATATTGTATCCGTATATCCTACCAATTAGCTAGAGGTAGTACCTCAAGTCCGAGTGTCCTCATGTCATGGGCTCCCTCCCAAATTACCCCCCTGAACCCTAAACCCAAAAAAGTATAATTCCTAAACCCTTAGCCTGAAACCCTTAACCCTCAACCCTTAACCCCTAACACAGTATAAACCCTAAACTCTTAATCTGAAACCGTCAACCCTAAACCCTAAACTCTAACCCCTAAACCCTGAACCCTAAACCCTACACCCTAAAACCTAAACTGCCCCCCCCCCAAGATTTCCCTTAATGTTTGGCCTAATTTAGGGAGAGGGGTTCATCAACATCGCTGCTGGCCATGGTCACTTGCCCTTAAGGTTTTAGGGTTTAGGGTTTTAGGGTAATTATAGGGCTTGATAGTAATTATTATTGATAGTTATTCAAGCTTCTACAATATCTAGAGTGTGCCGAAAGCAGCTCTCCAGACAACATTCCTGATGGACATGGAATACTGACCGTTAAGCTCCCAATGCCCAACCCTAAACCCTAACCCCCCAACCCTAAACTACCCTAGACCGCGAACCCTAAACCCCAAACCCTAAACTACCCTAAACCCTAAACCCTAAACGCCAAACCCTAAATCCCAACCCCTAAACCCTAAACCCCAAACCCTAACCACTGAATTTCCGAACCCTATACCATCCCTGGGAACCACACCTGAACCCTACCCTCAACTGGCACCTAGACCCTAGGCCCTTCAAGTAGATACGGCCCATATATACATAGATGGGGGTTTCCCAAAATTAGGGGTACCTTCTTGCGGGGTCCCTATCAAAATAATTCTGCATTGGGGGTCGGGGTATTGGGGTCTCCAAGTGAGGGAAACTACCAGCTATACCCCATATATATACGTATGTGTATAGATGTTTTAATCCACTTCCCGCTTAGAATAAACCACGGCTACGCATAAATTCTCCCAATCTGGAAACGATTATACAACAAGGAAAATCTGTTGTGGATAGGGGGTGGGGAGGTATTTATTATGGGAGGAATGAAATACACATACTATGGACCTACATCCCTAAAGCCTAAGCCATAGTCGGGCCAACTCTGCACCCTCTATGGTAGTTTCCCAAAATAGGGGGAACCAAATATAGACCCAAATCTACTATAATCCTTGTTATTGGGACCACCGAAAAGGTACCCATAATTTTAGGAAACGCCAAACACTAATCCCTATATATCCCTCTAACCCCTCTATATCCCCTATAAACCCCTTCCAAGGCGGGCACACAGTTTGCCTCTGAAAGACCGCAGGTCTTTGTGGACACCACAGGGATTCCTGAGTCAGGGTTGGTGTAGGGTCTGAGTCTAAGGTTTAGCGTTTAGGGTCTGAGGGTTTAGGGGGAGGGGTTCGACTTAGGGGCTAGGGTTTGCAGAAAATATGGCTTGGCGGTCAGTAGAGTCTCAGTAATTTGGGTGTTAAAAGGGGAATTCCTTTTATTGAGAACCCAAGCCCCAGAACCCTAACCATGTTCATATTCATGGAGACTCGATTGCCAAGGGTTTGGGATCTGGCGGCCTGTGCTGATTTCATTGGAACCCTAACCAGCCTAACCCCCCCGTACTATCCTTGGAGCCCAAAAACCCAAACCCCTAAACCCACCTATCTTAGCTCCAATTGATATTCGAGACCGATGCGCTCAGGGGTATTATCGGGGGATGGTAGGAAACTATTGGAGGCTTAAAAAGCTGAATAAGTACCTCAAAGGCCTTGTAGAATTACAGCATACTCTGCCCCAAGACCCTGCACAATTTATTTAGGACCCTAGAAGAAGGTTGGTAACCCCAACCGCGACAAAATCGACTCAGTACAACCACATGATAGCTGTAAGGTCGTCAGTATAACCCTAAACCAAACTCTAAACCTCTAGAATGTGGGATGACCGACACAAGTCATTTTTTCAACTCTGAAACCCTCCATGCTAGACTCTGAACCCTAAACTAACTGCACCTAAGAAGTTTTTTGGGATACTATAACAAAATCCTGTTGCTGCCAGCGCCCTAACCCCGTATATACTCCCCTCTGTAAGCCCCAATGCCATCCCTGTTTTTTGGGGTTGGGGTAGCCCAAGCCCCGTCATTTTATGTTCAGGCAAGGCCATGGCCCTACTACAGCCCTTTCATCATCCCTAAACCCTAAACCCTAGATGCCAGGCCATGACGCCTTGAATCCAAAACCCGGGATCAACTCACAGGTGCTCAAAAGGCAGATATGTATGTGTATATATGTATATATATATATGTATATATACATATATTGGGGCTATATAGGGATAATGGAAAAGAAAATGGAAACCACTATAGTTACTGACATTACTGGAGGATCACACGCGAAAGTGGAAAATTACAGTGGATCCCTGTCATGTTCCCTGCGCAGTTGTAGATATCTCTCTCTCTCTATATATATATGTCTATATGTACTTCTTCCATCTGAAATTGAAAACACACTCAAAAACTCAAAAACCCATATCCGCCCTAAAGCACGCGTCCTCGTGCTTGAGCCTCGGTGACCACGAGGCCGAAGGCCTTCGGCTCTTCATTTTTCGGTTGTAGGATTTCAAGCTTGAGAGGCTAGGGGTTCAGAAGCTCAGGGTTTCGTGTTTAAGGGTTCAGGGCAACAAGGTTTGGGGGGTCACACTTCCCCGAAGCACTATGGGCTCTCCAACTAATACGAAACTCCTTTTAAGGGGCTACATGGGGTCCCGCGTGAACCTGGGGCTTAAGGTTCAGGATTTTGGTTGCTGCGATTCCCGGGTGCCAAGGCAGAGCCTGCAACGAAGGAGACCCCAACTGTACTTTAGGTATTTTGCAGGTTTTGGTGTGCGAAGGAGTCCTCAAGGAACCCCTGCGAAACCTCTAAACCCCAAACTACCGTAGCATACAAGGCGTGATGTTGGAAAGGAATTTTACAACAAAACCCTGAACCCCAACGGCCTAAACCCTAAAGCGTAATAGGTAGTTTCTCAAATTAATGGGACCCCAACATAGACCCTAAAGTACTAAAATCCTCATTATAGGTACTCCCAGAAGTATACCCCTAATTTTGGTAAACCCCTATATTGACAGTAGCTCACATGGTAGCAGCCTCGGGGTAGACGGAAGGTGCCAGAAGCACCTTCGTCAGCTTCAGCACGTCGTCGATTCTCTCAGTCGCCGGCTGGACCTTCGGCGCGGGTTAAGGGACTCGGGGTCATGTAAGGTTATATAAGGGTTATAGAGGGATAATATAGGGATAACGGAAAAGAAAAGTTGAGGGTAAGGGCCTAGGCTGTAGGGGTTGGGGGATTTCGCGTTTTTGGGTTTTAGGGCCTGAAGACTCCAAACAATGAGCCCTAGCAGAGGCCCACATCCCAAGCAAAGAGCCTTGACGCCCCAAACCCTTAAGCCCTCGACCACCCTCCAACCTTGTACGAACAACAAAACCCTAAACCCTAAACCCTAAACTCAGATAATCACTACAAAGAGTATGCCCACCATCAACACGGGTGTCCGGCTTGATGTTCTTATACCTAAACCCCAAGTCCTAAACCTATGTAAACCCTACATCCTAAGCCCTACGTACATCCTAAACCCTAAACCCTAAATCCTAAGGCCTATAAACCCCAAATCCCGAAGCCTAAATCCTAAAGCCTCAGCCCTATATCCAAAACTACCTATGATCCCCTTTGAGTAGGTAGAATATAGGGTATATGGGGATCTTAGTATAATCTACCCAAAGCCTTCTTCTATCTACTTAGGAGGGACTATAAACCCAAAACCCTAAACCCTAAATAGTAGCCTCCATTTTCTTTTCCATTATCCCTATATAACCCCAATATAATAAGGGGGACTATAAGCAAAGCCACGGCAAGTCTGTGACCTAAATACCCGCCTTGACATTCTTGTACTTCTTGAGGATTTGCTCATGCCAGGGTTTCGTCCATGTAGCGGTCTTCACCTGATTTTGAGGATTACATGGTTGAGGTTTGGGGTTTAGGGCGTTTAGGGTTTGGGGGTTTTAGGGCTTAGGATTCAGGATTTAGAGTTTTTACGATTTAAGGTTTAGGATTCAGGGCTTGGAGTTTTTAGGATTTAGGGTCAGTGCTTTAAGTTTAGGATCCTGGGAGGGTTGGAGTGCGAAGCACTAGGCCCTAGCCTGTGGAGGTTGGAGTTCACGGGCTTTTTAGGTGTGGGGGTGTAATGCCGTAAGCCCTAAACCCTACACCCTCTACCCTAAACCCTCAAGCCTAAACCCTCTACCCTAAACCCTAAAAGCCTCATCCTGAAACGGGGATATACGGAGCCTTAGTGCAACTGCGGGAATGCACGCTCCTCAACTTGGGCTAGGACTTCTGTCAAACTTCTTCTAGGGCTTAGGGTTTAGGGTTTAGAGGGTTAACAGGGAACCTTTTCTTCCATTTTTAATGAAGGTTATGAGCTGTATAGTATTATAGAGCTGGGGTTAGACAGATTCGAACATGCCAAGGGAAAGACCACGCAATACACCCATTCCCCGGGTAGAAAAGGGGACCTTGCTGGGTAGAGGAAGTCCAGACCCTGATCTGCTGGGGTTATTTTTTTGGGATTTCTGGCACTTGCTTGTTACTCTTACCCTTACTGCCGGTATAAACCCTACACCCTACACCCTAATACCTGAACCCTAAACCCTAATACCTGAACCCGAAACCCTGAACCCTTGGTCTCCATGGGGCCCGCAAGTCTGCGAGCCGAGCCCTATGCCAGGCAAGCCTACTTCGAGGGTGGTTTAGGGTTTAGGGTAGAGACTCTACAAGGATTTTTCATGCGTACGCCCCAGTCGAATGAGGAATTCCATGCTCCAACAAATAGAAAGGAATCCTAATCCCTAAACCTTAGATCCAGATAGTCTTTTAGAAGCAGTTGGCAGATGCGGCCGGGGACTGTACTCCAGACCTCTGCGACATCTAAGCCAAACAATTGCAGCTCAAAAGCAGCAAATAACAACAGTCCAAAAAAAACTATAACAAAATAGGACATCTACTTGCATTATTGCTTTAATTAATATTCGAGTACTATCAGCAACAACACTAACAACGGTAATACGAATAATGTTAAACTAATAATAACCGTAACAGTACAAAAAGCAACCGTACAAGCAATAGTATTGATAAGAGTAATATTGCTCAGACTAGTCATAGTAGACATTGTACTACCATACCAAAGTATAACAATGCGAAGCATGGCCTGGAGAGGAATAGTAGTGGTCACATCACTAAACCCTAAAACCTAAACCCTAAACCCTAAAACCTAAACCCTAAACCCTAAACCCTAAAACCAAAAACCCTAATGACATGATGGAAACCCCAATGGTGATGCACTCTGTCAGATTCCCATCCGAACCATGAAGCTTCTGGTAAAGCAAAGCCAGACCCTACCTTTGGTAAGTTGAGCTGCGATGCTCATAATGGAAGGCCATCTGTCTAAAACTTCCAAGAGACCTTTGCAGCTCAAACTTAGTTACCATAGCAAGGAAACCGTTTTATTTACTATATTTACCATATGAACTATTGTAATTTCATTGAAGACAACCACCGATGTGGCTCATTGAGCCCAAGTGCCAAGCCTTGACCGCTACAAGCCGGGTGTACCAGAGCCCATACTTGGAGGGTCAGGGGGACTTCTTAAGTAGGTTAACTATCCCTATAAGCCATATAATAACCCCAATTATGCCCATGATTAACCTACTTACTAAGTCCCTATGACCCTCCAAGTAAGCAGACAAGCCCCTGGCACCACAAATTTCAACCCTGCAGGCTCAACCCTAAGACAGAGGCCTAAATAATTACAGGGGTTATACTGGGGTTAAATTGGGATTATGGCGAAATAATATTGGGGTCAAATAGGGATAACGGAAAAGAAAATAGAAGCTATACTATAATACAGGGGGCCCCAAATAATTACCTATATCATTTTAAGGTGCATTTGAGGTACCATAGACCATAATTATATAAGAAATATGGAACCATAACATTGGTACTTATTTAGGCCCCTATATTGACACCTGAACTTTAAGCCCCCAACCACTTCAAGCCCTGAAGCCTAAGATTTTGAAACCTCAGACCATCGACCCCTAAACCCCTCCCTACCCCCAAAAACTGCTATCTTGAGCCAGGCGCCCCCAAACGCTACAACCCCTCGCCATAAATCCCTAAGCCCCCAAGCCCTAAAGAAACGAGTGTTACCCCGGCCCCTAAAATAAGGACTCTATGAGTATCATATGGCCTTTATGGGGTCCTTGAGTTACAGGTTTGGCTTTATGAACAAAATGTAAGCCCCTCACCACCAAAAATCCGTCTAAGCCCGAGCTACTGCGAGAAACTGCATTTCAGGACCCTAAACTCTAAACCCTGAATCCTAAGCCCTAAATCCTAAAGCCCTAAATCCTAAAACCCTGTAAGCCCTAAAGCCCGAGCTGCTGCGAGAAACTGCGTGTCTGGCAGCATCTCGGCCAGGCGCAAAAAGATGCTGAGCCCTTTCTCCTCGACCAGGTGGGGTTTAGGATTTAGGCGTCTACGGTTTGGGGTTTTGGGTTTTGAAGGGAGGCTGCCCTTCTAAGACCCTAAACCCTAAGTCCTAAACCCTAAATCGGGCTGTGTAGATCTTTAAGAAGGGGTTTGGAAGGATGCGAGAATCATGCGTTCCCCTACCATTCCCCCTATCTTCGCCCGCCCTTTGTTCCCCTTAGTTAGCCCTAATTAGGCTTAGGTCAGTCTCCCTACAGTAGCCTGAAATATGAATTCACAAGTCTCTGGGGGTACCCTTTGGGGGGTTCACCCAAAATTCAGCCTAATGATCCCTGAGTAACTTACATCAAGGCAGGGAACTAGGAGGGCAGTAGTACAAGGGGGTAGTAGGGGAACGGCCTAAGGCTACGGGCTTCTGTTTTTCCCAGACCCTGCTATGGACTTCCTTTTGGGTAGCACAACCCTAAACCCCATGCCCTATGCCTTACCACAAACCATAGCAAAACCCAAAAGATAAGGTGTAGGGCTGAGCGGGAAGTGTCGAGGTAACCAAAAGACATTCTACTAGGTTCCCCAGTAACCCCTTAATAATAAGGGCGCCCTTTTTCCTAATATTCAGCTTCAATAGTCACGGGTTCAACGGGTTCCCTACTACCCCCCTCTATACT
>CAJNIZ010046627.1:2055-21392 GCA_905231905.1 Symbiodinium pilosum
GATTGTCAAAATTATGGTCCCTTTTTGGGTCCCTTAAATTAGGCCCCGTATTATAATAGGGACCCAAAAAGGGACCATAATTTTGACAACCACCCACGTACAGTTTATGGCTCGGCCCAAAGCGAGCAGCGTCTTCTTGGCAAGTTACGTGGAGCTCCTAAAGGGCCACCCGGAAGCCTAAGACTTAAACTTGTCCCTTTAAAGGGATATATAGGGGTTATGTAGGGGATATATAGGGGTTAATATTGGGATAATGGAAAAGAAAATGGAAACTATTATGTAGGGTTTAGGGTTTAGGGTTCTAATGTAGCCCTAGAAGCCCTAATTCCTCCGCCTACTCCCCCAATCTTAACCCATAAATGTCGGAATCCTAAGCAGTAGCTATAAACCCTGAGGCCTAAGGCAGGCAGAAAAACAGATCCCTGAACCCTCAAACCCAAAACCCTAAACCCTGCCCTCTTCTTCCAATGCTTCTCCAGGCAGAAAGAAGGTAATTATCTTTTCTAGTAGTACATTACTACTATGACTATCATAATTGCAAGTACTACTGGTATTCCTATTACTATTGCTACTACTATAGGCAGAAAGAAGCCAAGAGTGGCAGCGCTCCACCATCGACCGCGGAGGTAGCACCTGTAGGGGTTTAGGGGTTCAGGGCTCGGAGATTGGGTTTAGGGTTTAGGGGTTTAGGGCTTGGAGATTGGGGAGTGCAGAGATTGAGGGCTTTGGGTTTAGGTATAGGGTTTAGGGTTTAGGGCTTCCATCTGCAGAATTCCTCAGAAAGGGGGTTCCCAGCTTACTTACAGCAAAGCTAGTGGGCTTGCGAAAGACGGCCAGTTCAAACTCAAGATTGGCAGGTTTGGATCTCTTTTCTTGTGCATGCGCTACCTGAAATCCTAAACCCTAAATCTGGAACCCTAAACCCTAAACCCTACTACAGGGATGCATTCCTCCATTCCCTACTCACTTCCCTTAAGTTTCGGTTTGGGACTAAGATATCAGCTCGGGGTCTTGTGTCGATGGATTGATTGATGAGCAGGTTTAGGGTTTAGGGTTTAGTAGATCCGGATATTGCCTAAGCCCTAAACTCTAAACCTAAACCCTGAAGCCTAAAGCCTAAAGCCTAAACCCTAAGCCCTAAACCCTAAACCCTAAGCCCTAAACCCTAAACCCCAAACCCAACATGGAGTTGAGGTCAGAGGCCGGGAGTTCTATGATGCTATGGAAGGCCTTCAGTGATGGATTCGCATTTTCCCCGACTAGGCTGGTTCTCCTAGGGTGTTAAGGTTCAGCCCTAACCCCTAAACCCTAAACCCTGCACTAGGGTTTAGGGTTTATTCAGGCCAAGTTCTTTTGCCTAAGACATCCGGGAGCCGCTCAACCCTAAGCTCACAACACACAAAACATATAACCCCTATATTGCCCCTGTATAACCCCTATATTACACCTACATTGCCTCTATATAACCCCTGTATTGAAACGTTACCCCAGAAAGACTGAGAGTGTAGAACCCTGCAGCCCGACAAAAACAGCAAACCAATGCATCCTAAAGCCCTAATCCCCAAATCCTTAACTCTAAATAGGGGATAATATAGGGATAATGGAGAAGAACGTGGAAACTAATATAATGGGGAATATATTGGTAGTATAGGGATAATGCAAAGGAAAATGGAAACTACTATTTAGGGTTCATGGGTTTAGTCCCCCTTAAGTAGATAGAACATGGCTTTCGGTATATTACAATAAGAGCCCCATATACCCCATATTCTATCGACTTAAGGGGGTTTATAATCCCCAAGCCCTAAGCCCTAACCAGGAGATCTCCCGGCAGCTGGAGAAGATCACCCAGCTGCAGGCGCAAGAGGTTAGGACTATAAACATATATATATATATATGGGTTCAGGGTTCAGGGTTCAGGATTTAGGATTCAGGGTGTAGGGTTCAGGGTTCAGGGTTTAGGGTTCAGGTTATAGGGTTTAGGGTTCAGGGTTTAGGGTTTAGGGTGCTGCTGCCGCCACGGTTTGGGTTGGAGGGTTGCTGCTGAGGATTTGGGGCCAGGATTGGCTTTGATGATTGTGGTATAATGGAGACCCATGATTAATAACCCGTCTCCTTTTAGGGGCCTTGGTATTAGGATCCCTCCTAAGGGGAGGGGGGGGTTCTGGGTTAGGGTTGATAGATTGGGGTTTTGTGTCCAGTGATTCTGGCCAAGGGGTTACAGGCTACACAAACTTAAGCACCTCTCAACCATCATTTCCCGATTCCGTTCCCGATTCCGCAAAGTAGTGGTTTCTCAAAATACTTCCGGCAGGAATCCTGATAGGGACCCGACTCTAGTCCCCCTCATAATCCCCTCGAACTCCTAGAGAATTCCTAGACCTTGTGCTCTAACCTCAATCCCAAAGCCTCTCCTAACATTAAATTATGGGTTCATCTTGTCAGTTCTTGCACTGCGGGTTGTAGGAGTTGGTGGGGAAACTTACACAGCTTCTCCAATCCCTATGAATGATGCAAAGTGCTAGATCATAAGCCTTACCCAACCTACAAACTAACCCCCCCAAACCTCACACATCAAATTCTAGATGACCCAACAGCCCGGACCCTGAACCCTGAACTCCCAATCTTGCCCGAGACCAAAACCTGAAGCCAAAGCCCAGAACCCTGAACTCACGTCCGAAACAGGCTCCCTGATATCAAAGCCCCCACACCCGCCTAATATCACATATTCCCATTGTGGTATCTTGCAATGTTCTATTTTAGGCGGGCGGGGGGTTCAATATTGGGGGGGCCCTAAACCACAAACACTGAATCCTACAAAAACGGAACTCAAACCCTAAGCCCTGAAACCCGAGACCCTAAACCCTAAACCCTAAGCCCGAGCCCCAACTCGGCCTCGAGCCTTAGACCAAAACTCGAAGGCCACCTTGGACAAGAGCAAAGCTGCACTGAAAGATCAGGACTGAGTACTTTAGGGTGGGTTTAGGGTTTAGGGTTTTAGGGTTTAGGGTTTTAGGGTTTAGGGTTTAGGGCCATGCCTCGGGCATATGAGCTATAGTCTAAACTCCGTAAAGGGGGGTTATATAAGGGATCATATGGGGGTGTAGTATGGGGCCTACTAGGGGGCGGACTAGGAGTTTAGACTATAGCGCTCATGGCGTTTAAAGTTTAGGTTATAGCGTGTAAGGCTTGGGTAAACCCTAAACCCTAAACCGCTTGGGTTTCAGTTTTAGTCTAGGGAGGTGACCTTAACACTGGAGAGAAAAGAGAACCACCATGAAGAAATGGAACCTGGGGCGATGTCCTGGCTTAGGGTTTAGGGTACCTGGGGCTGGAGTTTTCATTTTTTGGTGGACTCCTCAATGCGAACCCCCTGAACTCTAAAGCCCAATGCTGAATCTTCCACCCTACAGACCCCAAGCCTGCACATAGATTGTAAGCCTGAACGCCTAAATCCTGAGCCCTCTAAAACTGAAATCCTAAGCTGTACTTAGATCAACGCGGAAGCCTGCATAAATCTCGTTCAACAGGGCTGTGGGCTTTGTATGGCTCCTCTTGGGGCCTCCATGTTTGTTTGAGGGAATTGGTTCAGGGTTCAGGGTCTAACCCTAAACCCTAAACCCTAAACCCTAGGGTTTAGGGTAATCTCTGAAGCATTGGCATACACAGTCTTGCTATGTGTGGTCGCGCCCAGGATCCAGGAGATGAACATAGGCTTCCCCATGTGTGCTATAGTCTAAACTCCTTAAAGGGGTGATATAGGGGATCATATAGGGTTTAGGGTTTAGGGTTTAGGGTCTAAACTCCTTGAAGGGGGTGATATAGTGGAGCATCATAGGGACTATTAAGGGAGTTTAGACTATGGCTCATGTGTGTGTTCTGCCAACGACGATTTTCAGTCGCAAGGGTTTTTCCAAGTTGTTGAGCGCATTGCTGCTCTAGACCCTAGATTTACACCCTAAATCCCTACGCTTAGCCCTTCAACCCCAACCTTTCGCATCAAATCCCCAGCCCTTAACCTTAAGGACCCCAAAAGTAAGTAAACAATTGGCCCAAAACGCTCGAAGTAGTGCAAGATGCCATCATCCTACACTCTCTGCAGTTCCAGGTAAACCAAAGAATCCGTACATAACCCTATAATCAAAGCCCTATATGACCCTATATAACCCTTACATATCCCTATATACCCTCCCTAAACCCTAAACCCTGAACCCTAAACCGTAAGTCCTAAACCCTAAACCCTAAGCCCACAATTAAAGGAGCACCGGTATGTTGCCCAGCGACTTCAGAAGGATGCTTCTGACCAGCTCCTCGGCTGAGGTTTAGAGCTTCGGGCTAAGGGTCTAGTGCTTACTTAGAGTTTAGGATTTAGGGTTAGGGATCAGGATTTAGGGTTTGGTTTTGGGGTTTAGGGTTTTAGGGCTTTTGGCCTCGGATTTAGTCTTCATGTAGGGTTCAGGGTTTAGGTCTTGCTTAGTTCTTTGTTTTGTGGGATGTATGGCGTAGGGTGCAGGGCTGAGGGCTACTTTCGTACAGTAGGGTGCTGTTGACATGGGAAAGTTACAAGGTCGGGGTTTTGGTTTAGGCTGTCGGTTTTCAGCGCTGAGTTCAAGGTTTGGAGTCTCCTTGCCTTTTGGAGTAGTTAGTCATGGACGAACAGTGTCCATGCAGTAGCCTGAGCAGTTGCAGAGAAACCAGAATAACAGAATAACTAGACATGTAGAACCTGACAGGTTTTGGGGCCCAACCCCTGAAGTTTCGGCGCGGTTTAGGGTTTTAGGGTCTGGGGTTTAGGGCGGCTCAAAAGACTTTTGCCCGAACCTTCCCGCCTACACATATTCGTGATCCTGAAGAGGCTACTGCCTGCCCTTCAACAATAAACCCAATGAAACAGTGCCAGCTGGCACGTCCCCAAAAGTTTCCACATCATGTACGCGCCTTGAACCCTACAAACGTACCTGAGCGTAGCCTACGCACGTGATTTTGGATGCATTTGGAAGTATATTTCCCTATAAGGGAGTTTCCAAAAGGAGTCGTCTAGTATTTAGTCCAGAATATTACAGTCCTTGTCTGGAACCCCCCGTACGATCCAAATCTACCCCTAAACCATCAACCCTAAACCCGAATCTACCCCTAAACCATCAACCCTGAACCCAAATCTACCCCTAAACCCTCAACCCTAAACCTCTCACCCTTAACCCGCAATGACTCCTATCTACCCCCTAAACCCGAAACCCCTAAACCCCTAAACCCCTAAGCCCCTAAAGCCCTAAACCCTAAACCCTAAACAACTTTGAGGATGGAGAAGCTGGAGCAGAAGATGTCCGAGACCTTGGAGAAAGCGGCACCGCTCACCTCCGAGGAGTCCTTGGGGAAGGGTGGAAGGGAAGAGTGGGATTTAGGATTTTAGGGTTTAGGGTTTAGGGCTTAGGGTTTAGGGTTTAGAGTTTAGGGTCTTAGGGTTTAGGTTTTAGGGAAGAGGGGCTAAAGTGGGATTCAGGGTTTAGGGCTTTCGGGTTTAGGGTTGAGGGAGTGGGATTTGAGTAGTTTTTTATTTGGGGATACTATGGTACCCAATATAGGGTTTAGGGCCCCATAATGCAGAATCAAATGGAAAAGAAAATGGAAAATGACATGGAAACTGGGGTTATACAGGGGTTCTATTGGGGATATAGTATTTTATTTGGGGATATTTTGGTACCCAATATAGAGTAAGATTCTATCCTCCTTTTGGGTATAGTATTTTATATAAGGAATATTATCTTACAAAGTTCAACCACAAAAACAACACTACTCATTTAGGGTTTAGGGCTTAGGGAGGAGGGGCTAAAGTGGGATTTAGGGTTTTAGGGCTTTAGGGGTTTAGGGTTGAGGGAGGAGGGGCTAAAGTGGGACTTAGGGTTTAGGGCTTAGAGTACAGTGTAGCTTTTAGTCCTCTTTGGGCAGGCCAGTTTTTGGGTGAATGGTGTGGTGTGTGCTTTGGGTTTATGAGGGCTTCGGGCTTAGATGTTAGGATTGTAAACAGTAAGTCTAGTAACTGCGAACTTATGGGTGCCTGGTCTATCAAATATGGCGGAGGGGTTTGAGGCTTAAAGGCGAATGTGTGCGCCCAAGCAATTACAATCGTGTTTGGGATACATCAAGGTTTTGTAAAGTCCCTAGCTATTGAGGCCGCGCCCTTAACCCGAAACACCACACTCTAGAACGATTGGGTTGCTGTCAAGGAACTTAATTTAAGTTAGTATAGCTAGGGAACCATATTAGTTACTAAAAATCATATATATATATACACATACCCATTACGGTAACTTAATGTAAGTTCCTGAACAGCAAACCAGACGAAGGAGCCAGGGAAGGGCAGTCTGGAGGCTTCTAATTCTGTGACATGCGAGTTGCAGGTGGGGTGTTGTCTCCGCACAGCAACAGTTTGTAACTACGGGCTGGGTATATCTGTAGTATACCTGTCGTATACCTGTTACTGGCTGCGGCAGTACCTAAGTGATGGAGTTATGGGAATCTGAAAGGGCCCTTGTGAAGCGAAGTAAGCCCGAACCTGGGGTTTAGGGCTTAGGTAACCACTGACCATCAAACATTGAGTCTTCCTCACATCTGTCCAGGACAGCAGCGGTATGACTGCTGTCGTCTTCCTCTCACATGCCGTGGACAGCTTGTGTCTTGACTTGATTGCGTGGAATGCTGTATATTCTGGCCCGTAGGCCAGGTTTTCGGGTGTCAACTCTTGGAAAATTCCTCTAAACCCTAAACTAAACCCATGTTTAGATACATTCATAGGTGGTGGTCACTGAGTTGAGCTTACCAGGCTGGTGGTCTTGTTAGTTCTTAGCGTTTTGTAGAATACGCAAGCTTGCCTCGAACCACAGTAGGAGTGTGCTTTCGCTGGGGCTTGTGTGTGAGGATGCCAGTCCCAAGCATTTGAAAGGCAACCATGTTTTTGCTATGGGGTTGCTGAAAGCTGTGGGTCCTTCTTAGTGGCTAGCGCATATTTGGGCGTGAAGCTTCTATATGTCAGTCCATTGAACCCTACATCCCACAGCCTAAGCCCTAAAAAGAGCCCTACACTCAAATCTTCATGCCTTCGGGAAGTGTTTAGGACGTTTAAGGCCTACTCTATACCTTGCAACACAAGAAGAAGCCAATGGTCTTCCTCGGGTAATAGGCATCAAGATCAACCTGAACAGACCACTGCTTTGAGATGACGGATTTAGGGGTTCAGGGTTCAGGGTTTTTTGTTGAGCTACTGTCGATATTGGGGACATCACTGGACCAATCTGGGCGGACCTAGCGGCCCGTCGGTCGTGTAGTCTAGTCCCTATCATATTCCCCAAAGGATTCATGCTGATGTATTCTATGGGAAATCTTATATGTAATCCTATACCAGTGTGCGTTTTCTGTTCCGTTATATGGGAGATACAGGGGATGTCGAGTTAGCCATTTTTCGTTCTTCATCGAGATACGCTATATTAAAAAGTCCTAGGGTCCTGGGGATACTACCTGCAGGGTCAGGGGGACTTAGCACGTATACTTTTAACCCCTATAGCCCATGTAGTAACACCGATTATCCCCATTATTAACCTACTTACCCTAAACCCTAAACCCTAAGCCCTTAACCCTTAACCCTAAACCCTAACCCTCCATCTAGAGCCACGCAGTTTAGGGTTTCGGGATGTTGACCGTGGCTCCGGGGATATTCTTCATGCCCTTGGCCTCCTGTTGCATCCTATCCTTGGGTTGAACATCCCAAGGGAATAGATAGGGATAATGGAAAAGAACAAGTGTTTAGGGTTTAGGATTTTTGGGGTTTAGGGTTTATGGTTTAGGCTAATAATGTAGACCCCTCATAAATATCAAGGGGAGGGGGTTTACTAATCCGGGGTTTACATTAAGCATAAAACCTGGACAAATTATAAGGCTCTGACTCGACCTCACCCCGCCTCACCTTAAATAGTGGGGCTATAAAGAATATAAGCCATAGTCTAAACTCCTTAAAGGGGGTTATATAGGGGATTATATAAGGGACTACTATAGGGGTCATTAAGGGGGATACTAGGAGTTTAGACTATAGCTCATATAATGCCAACATTCCCTTGTTACAGACGTTGGAAGTACGATGATTGAGCTAGGGGACCCTAAGCCCCAACCGCAACCACAGCAGATTGGCCTTTTTTTACATCACCGTAACCTCAAATGCCCAGGACTTCATGTCCTCAGGGCAAAAAATCTCAGGCTTAATGTTCCGCCCAAGAGTGGCATGGACCCCACGGAGCACCCTCATAAAGAGATCATATTCTTTAAATGTTTTTTTTTGGCGAGTTCCCTTCATTGGCTTGGGGAGGTATATGCCATCGTTATATATCCCTACATATTCAGGTGCATCTCTAGATATCCCTATAAACCTCCGTTTCGCACCCTGTAAAGGCCCCTTTAGTAGCCCAAGGGTCCCGACTTGTGCCTTCTTTCTTGGCTGAAGGCGGCAGTTGATGAGAAAGTCTTCAAAGTCTCCAAAGGCTCTGAGCAGGGTTAAGGATTATAGGGTATATATTGGGGTTATATAGGGATAATGGAAAAGAAAATGGAAACAACTATATCATAATATGAATTAGTTTAGGATTCAGGGTTTAGGGTTAAGGGTTTTAGGGTTGAGGGTTTAGAGTTTACATCTAAGGGTTGAGGGCGTAGGATGTAAGGCTTAGGGCTTAGGTTTCAGGGTGTAGGGTTGCGGATTGGTTTCAGGCTTGAGTCATGAGGCCTTAGAAGTTAGGATTTAGGGCCCAGGGTTTAGGGCTCTGGGTTTACGCGTGAGGGCTTGGGGTCCCAGCGTTCCGGGTGTGAGGTTTTCAGGTTTTTGGCTTCGGCGGCTCGGGGCTTACCCGGACCCCAGCTGCAGTTTAGGCGTTCGGGCTTAAGGAACCCTAAGCCCTAAACCCTAGACCCTAGTAGATACAAGCTATAGTCTAAACTCCCTGAAAGGGGGTTATAGAAGGGGGTATATTGGGAAGTATTATAGGGGTTATTAAGGGTATACTCGAAGTTATAGCTCATATGAGGGTCCACAATCCCTTCAAAATAGCCTGTTCTACATATTTTGGAGCTTCAGGTAGGGCTCAACCAAGCAGAGTTTCAGGTGGATAGCTGTCAGGTGACAAGTCTTTGGGAGGGTTCGGGATTTAGGGTTTGGGGCCTTAGGTTTTAGGGTTGAGGTTTAGGCATCAGGGTTTTCCTGGTAGTCTTTAGCAACATCAAAGTCATGTTGCCGTACTTAAGGACAATATTTATGGTGCCACTCCACCGTGGCTCGCAGCATCCCGTTCTGGAACCGGATGTCTTCCTTGAATCCTACCGTAAAGAAGCCTTCACCACACAGTGGCAATTCTTTGCATTTCCTTCGGAGCAAAGGCATGCTACTAGATATGACCCTCTCCACGGAGATATCTTCGGAGAATTTTAAGATACCGCCCGTCTTTACAAGCCGCAATCCGATGATGATGCCTTCTCTGAAGGCAGTTAGGCAGAATTTTTGGAAGTTTTTTTTCTTTCGTTTTTTCGAAGCCTGCACTGACATTCTTCACGCTCAAGCACCTCTAGATGAGCAAGGCATCCTCTTGGATAACCGCAGGGTAAGAGCAGCAGCGGAGCACTTTGCACCAGCACTGTTTCAGACTACTTGAGCCGACAGCCCCAGGCAATCAGCTGTGTAGAAGATGGGCATGTCTGTCAGTCTTCACTACTTCCAGCATCTCAGCATGACATTAGCAGTCACTCAGGTCATGCTCATGCTTGCAAAACATAGCTAAACCCTAAACCCTAAACCCCAAACCCTAAACCCTAAACCCTGTGGTTTTGTGGACATGACAGTGCTTGTGGTAGACTGGAGCTGCATTTGGGGTGTGCATAGGCCCTTAGGGTAAGGGCTTAGGGTTTAGGATTTGGGGTTTAGGGGTTTAGGGGTTTAGGGTTTAGGATTGAGGGTTTGGGGTTTAGGGTTTAGGGTCTGGCGTAGCCACCAAGAAGAAGACCTACCTGGCAATCACTAGGCCCTAAGTCCCAAGCCCTAAGCCCCCAAATCTAAACCCCAAGCTCTATGCACCAAAGCCTGAAATGAATCCTGAAGCATGTACCTGGCCTGAAAGGTTTTAGGGCATTTGGAGTCTAGCTTCAGGGACGATGAGGGGGTTTAGGGTTTAGGGTTTAGGGTTTACGGTTTTGGTTTGTTTTCAGTTTCAGAGTTGAAGGTTCCGGAGTCTAGGGTGTTAGGCGGTGTTAGGACAAAACTAGCGCCACTCAAAAAAGTTCGAGGATGCATCAAGAATGGCAATGCCACAAATTCCATCGAATTGTTGTGCATGTGCACTCGTGTTTTTGCTGCGCGAAATTCTGTTTCTCGATTAACATCTTTACTCATTAGAGTATTTTCTTCAGTTTTTTGAATAAGTGCTTTCCATACATGACATGTGACAGTATGATAATCAACCAACTGCTAAGGACCCAAAGCTATGGGCCCCAAGAGGTGTGGGTTCGGGTGGGCTCCCTCAAAGGCGGGCCCTTTCCAACCTCATGAGTTTAAGCTGGAGTGTCTGGGGCTCCAAGCCCTAAACCCTCAACCCAAGCCCACGGCAGGAAAAATGACCAAGGGGCAATGAAGAAATGCGAATATTTGAGGGTATAGAAGGCAGTTGTAGAGACGGGTTGGTAGCTGCAGTTACATACATCTATGTACACATGTATGTAGTACATATACGTATACACATTTATATGGTAGTTTCCCAAAATAAGGGAACCCTAATATAGACCCCCAAATACTATAATCCTTATTATAGGGACCCCCAATAGGGTACCCCTAATTTTTGGAAACCCCCATATAGGGTATAGACGATATCTTGAGTGGTGGAGAAGTCCTAGGCGGTGATTTCGGATGTGGCGGGGCTCCTGGAGCAGAGCACGGAGAAAGAGGTTAGTCGTCGTACCTAGTACATGCCCTAAACCCGGAAATCCCAAAACCCGGAAATCCCTCAATTGAAGGAGCTTTTTGCGGATCTTTGCGGTGGCAAGGAGAAGCTGACTGAGGCTACAAGGGCCATTTAGGGTTTAGGGTTCAGGGCTTAGGGGCGAAGAGTTTAGGGTTTCCGGGCTTCAGATCTCGGGGTCAATTTTAGGTTTATTACCATTACTTGGGTTTGGGGGGTCATTTTGATTTTGAAAATTTGAAACTTTAAGCAAAAGGAGATCTGAGAACCCAAAGTAATGGTAAGTTTACATGGGCTTGAGGGCTCAGGGTTCAGGGTTCATAGACTAACTAAGTATTTCGGGCTCCAGGATTCGAATCAAGAGGTCAAAGATGAGCTAAGCATTAACGATCCCGTTTGAGGCTTCAGGAACCCTAAACCCTAAACCCTAAACCCTATACCCTAAACCCTAAACCTTAAACCCTAAACCCTAAGCCCTAAACCAAGGTTTGGGTCCCGTGTTTGAAGGATTCCTCACCCTAAAGCTCAAAATAGCCGGATACTAGGAGTTTAGACTATGGCTCCCTTAGAGCCTTAGGGTCAGAGTGTAGAATATACTATCGTACCTTCCATTTTCTTTTCCAATATCTCTATATGACCCCAATATACTATCGTAGTTTCCATTTCCTTTTTCATTATCGCTATATCACCCCAACATACTATAGTAGTTTCCACTTTCCTTTTCATTATCCCTATATAACCCTAAACCCTAAACTGGTAGCTTCGTTTTCAAATTTCCATTATAGCGCCCTTAAGTAGCTAGAATAAGGGATACATGGGGATCTTATGTTAATATACCCAAAGCCATATTCTATCTACTTAAGGGTGGCTATATCCCACCCTAAACTCTAAACCCTACACCCTGAACCCTAAACCCTAGATTCTATCTACTTAAGGGGACTATATCCCTAAACCCTAAGCCCTATATTCTATCTGCTTAAGGGGGATTATATCCCTATATATAAAGCGTTTTTGAAACCTGGGGGCAGGCAGGCATTCTGCCATTTTCCAAGGACATGGAGAGCAATCTTCAGGACTAAAGTTTAGCGTTTAGGGTTTAGGATTATACGGAAATAATCGAAGGCCCAAACCTTAAGCATCCCACCCTAAATGCTGACTGTTTGACACCGTTTTTTTGCAAAACATAACTCCTGTGATCTTCTTGCCAAGATGCTTCAGCATCCGACCCCACCCCTCTGTCCCTGCACCCTGCGGCCGTTTAGCAATTCATGTGGGGGTCTCCCAAGATTAGAGGTACTTTTTTTGGGTCCCTAAAGTAAGGATTATAGTATATGGGGGTCTATGGTGAGTCCCCTATTTATGGAAACTACCATGTATCACATTCCTGTTCGACATTGCTCCTCCGTCGCTGCGCCTCCTTCTTTTCCTTGTTCAAGGAACTACGCTTTTTTTTCTAACAAGAGGACTATCAAAGATAACCGTAATGGTAGTAGTAATGAGAATATTGGGGGTTGAGGGTTTCCCAAACTTAGGTGTACCCTTTGGGGGTTTGACACTTTATACGTGGTATGTCTCAACACAGGCCCCGCAGAATCCTTGATAAGAAGCCCTGTATGTAATCCCGTAATCCCTTTCTAAAGCTCAGCATATGTCTTGAGACCCACCGTACCCCTACTCGGAAAAACCCAACCCTGAATCCTAAACCCTGAACCCTAGACCGTAATAAGCCAAACCCTAAAACTGAAGCGCAAGCTATACCCTAAACCCTAAACCCTAAGTGTAGGCCGCCTTCACGGCCAAGCTGAAAGAGATGGAGGATGCGATGCAGGGGTCAGGGTTTGGGTTTAGGGTTGCCTACACCCCAAGAACCTACAGCTTTATGGGTTCTACCAATAACTTAGGGGTAATTACTACTAGTCTGTAGGTAATTGGGGTATATTGGAGTTCCAGGTACTTATATAGATTAATCGCGGGGCTTAGGGTTTAAGGTCTACGGCTTAAGGTTATGGCTTCGGGCTTAGAGTTTAGGATTCGGAGTTAGGGGGTTAGGGCTTGGGGTTTCGTCGTCTGGGCTCCTGAAAACAATCCCGAAACTCAATGGTAGTTTCCCTAAATTACTGTTCCCAAAATGGGTGAAATTCATATAGGGCCCCGTATTATCATGGGAACCCAAATATAGGACCCCGTATTATAGGGAATTAAGACCAATACCCCAATATTGCTAGATGCCGAAACCCGAACCCTTGAAAAACCTCCACGTCAGCGTAGGCTCCCAACTATGCCGCCATTAACTTGACCATGTTCCAGGCTCAGGGTGTAAAGTACCGGGATATCAAAAGTAGTTGGCTGAGTGGTCCAAAGCTCGCACAAGCTGGGTTGCTCTTAAGGAACTTAGTTTAAGTTACTATATTGGGGAAACCCTATTTTTCCTACACATATATACATACCCATTATGGTAGCTCAATTTAAGTTCCTTAACAGCAACCCAGCAAGGTCAAACCCTAACCCAAAGCCCTTAGCCCCGTACTTTGGGAGCTCGGGTTTGGTCCAGACGTCGTACAGGGTCTACCTTGACTCTCCAATGTACTGCTTTTGTGGGTTTGGTGTGATAGGGTTGGTATAACGACCCAACTGCAAGCCCCCAAACACTTGGGGGTGGGGGTGTAAGCCCATGTTGGTTCCCTTAAAAAAAGTACCGCAGTCTTTCTAGGGCCCCTTTTGGGCTTCTGCCAGTTTGAGGGAGCTAAACCCTAAACCCTAAACCCTAAACCCCAAACCCCCGTAGGGCTCAGTTTTCCACATTTCGCGCAGCAGGAGTCCGAACCCCAGTCGATGACTCTCTCTGAGGCGGAGTCTGTGGCCTTCAGGGCTTACCCTAGGGATCCAAGTATACAAATAAGGCGTACATGTCTGTAAATATTTCCCTAAACCCTAAAGCCTAAAGCCTATTTGGACCCCTAAGTTTGGATCCCTAAGGTTAGGGTCTAGGAATAAGATTCTGGCCACCTGGTCTTTTGTGGATTGGATTTAAGGACTTGGGTGTACCTAGGAACCCAATACCCAATAAAGAACGAGGGTATGGTACCAAAGGTTTTTTTGGCCAGCAAAAGGGGTTTTGAAACTAAACATTTTCTATGCCCGTAACCCGAAAGCTGACTGTGGTTGTCTGTGGGGTGTGAAGGGGTAAATCATGTGTTACCGATGGATTCCAGAAAGTGTGGTATTTCAGGTGTTGTGGAAAATTGCGGAGTATTATACACGGGTTCATTAGAGGGCTCTTCTGGGATCCACATGGGTATTTCGGGAATTGCACTATTAACATTTTTTTGCCGCAAGGTGCATTTTTTTCGTGGTACCCTAGTTTTTTCCATGTTCCGGGGGGGGGGGGCCTTCGGTTCCTTAAGCATTGGCTAAAGATCCAACTCTCTTGTGGTTAACAGATTGGATTCAGTGATCAGGGTTTGGGGTTGCCAAACTTGGCGAAAGGGATTTTGGATAGGAGCTAGGTGTACGCTGGAAGTTAAGATCTCCTTGCTATCCCCCGTTCTAACCTATTTGCCAACACTCCCTTAACCCTACCAGTACAAAGTCTTGCAATCACACCTCCCACTCAAAGGATCGACAAACACTTGAGGAAGTAGCTCCCGCATGTACACCCCATATCCTAAACCCTAAACCCTAACACTTAAACCCCAAATCCTAAAACCCTAAAACCCTGGGATTCATGCTGAAGACTCATCCCAATGGCTCTTCCTTGCCAAGCCCTTCACGCAAACCCTAACCCAGAACCCTGATTAATAAGCACACCTCCCCTTAATAGACATGATAATCGGGATTCTAATGTTCAGGAATTAGGGTTTAGGATCCCCTTAATAGGGATTCAAATAGGGAATATAGGGATACTGGAAAAGAAATGGACACTACTATAGTGTAATGAGTATTGAATAGGGATTGTGATAGGGATCCTAAGATTAAGGCCCTGATCAGGAGGGGGCTTATTCATGATGGGTCTAGATTAATCCCTAAAATCCCAAATCTCAACGTGCGTAACCTGGGTGTCACGTGTGGGATGATTATTAGTTCCCCGATTGTCTTACAAGGGGGAAGATTTCATACAGTTATTTTGGAAACGTTGCAAGTACCTCCCAGTAAATACTTTCCCAACAGCTAACCCCTGAACCCGAAACGCTAAGTCAGGGTTTGGGGTTGATTGTAAGCCCCAAATCCCAACACCCCAAACCTCTAAACCCTAGAGCTGTGAGCAGGAGCAGATAAAGTCTGCCTTCGGCCGCCTATCCGACGGAAAGGACTGGACCCCTAAACCCTAAACCCTAACCCCGAACCCCTAAACCATGTCTTGAGGTTTAGGGATTGGCGATTTGAGTTTTAGAGCCCAGGGTTTCTCAGTTGTTGTTGAGTAGCAGTTTACTTTTTCATGTGTACCTGAGCGTAACACGGATGGACCGGGATCATGTTTCATAATGCGTCAACATTATTTAAGCTTTAGAGTTTAGCGCTCGAGGTTTGGGGTAGATTTCGTGGTTTGGGGTCGAGCTGTTCCAAAGGATAGTAGAGGCACTTGCAGCTTTTGAAGCCATGTCCTGAAATCAGCGTGAACAATCCAAACCTGCCCATACACCTGGAAGAAACTTCACTCTAAACCCCTAATTGCAGCCCTACATCCTGAAGCGCATCTCCTACACAACTCTACATATCCCTGAATATCCCTACATGACCCAGGTCTTATAAACCTACAAAAGTCATATATCCCTGCTATATAGCCCAAAACCTTTAACCCTAAACCTCAAACCCTAAACCCCAAGGAGGAGGGTGTGGACGAGGCGCGCTTCATCGATGAGTTCCGAGAGCGCTACCTGTGCGCAGCGCCGGTGACCATGACGGACGGCTTAGTCGATGGGCTGCATTTTCTCACAAGGTTTAGTTTAGGATTTTGGGCTTAGGGTTCAGGGTTTAACGTGTAGAGATTAGGGTCCTGTGATCTGCATTATGGCCAGGTCCTTTGTAGTGTTGATAAACACGCAAATGGGCAAATGGTGGATGACATGTAAACCCGGAGTCTACAGACTTGTTGGTGTATGAAGGTTTAAGCGTTTTGGGCATTTTAGATCTAGAGCGTGGATAATGGAAGACAAAACCAAGACTGCTCCTTAGGGATCAGGCTTGGGGGTTGATGGTTTACGGAATGGAGAAGAAAAACGAATCTGCTACTTAGAGTTTTTTTGAACGGAAAAGAAAGTGGAAGCTGTTGTTTTATTGGGGATTATACAGGGGCTACTAGGGCGTCCGTCCATGCCTCCATTCTCTGCTAACAACAAGTGTAATCCCAACACCACTGAATCTTCCCTAGTTCCCCCGAAGGTTCTGCAGTACCTACCCTTCTGGGACCCGCACCCCTTAACGACAAGGGCCAAAACGAGAGCTTAAGCCAACAAATCGACGGAGACATACCACTTAAAGCCTCCATAGCCAACCCCTAGAGACCACGGCGGATGAATGATATCTTGCACAACTTATCTCTCCAATGTTGAAGGGGTGGGGGTCGAGACTTCCTCCATCCACCGCAGGGACGTGCCCAAGCGAAGGGTTTAGGGTTTAGGGTTTAGGGTTGCGTGGCAGAGGTACTAGCGCCACATACTTTAGAATTCATTAGCAGCTGACAGTATTTGAAGGACCGCAATGGTCGTCGTGATAGTGCAAGTTCCCCAACAAAGGTCATTCTGCTTACCCAGCCCCTAAATCCTACAGTATGTGGTGGTTTTCATAAACGGGAGACCTCAATATGGCTCCCCCAACACTAGAATCCTTGCAATGGGGGAACCCCCACAAGGGACCCTCATGTCGGAAGACTCTTGTATTTATATGGGTTGTTCTAAAAATTACGGGCCCCTTTTGGTTATAGATTATATTGTGGCACCTAATATTTAGGGGTACCAAAATGCGACCCTGATTTTGGGTTCATATACATATACAGTCTATAGTGTATACACATATATCTAAACCCAACAGTAAACCTTAAACCCATATATATCTATACATATATGTATGTAAACTCCACTTCCGAAACCTGAGGCCCGATTTCCATCGTAAATTGCCAAGCCTGAAAAAACGTCTTGGATTCCTCAAGGTCAGAATCTGGGTTTAGGGTTCAGGGTTTAGGATCTATGGTTTGGGGTGAAAGGTCTGGGGTTTGGGGTTTAAGGTCTAGGGTTCAGGGAAGACAAGGAACGAAAGCACTTGGGTGAGAGCTTCATACGTGTAATAGTAACATAAGCATGATTCAGACAGGTAGTCAGATCTGCGGAAGTAGTTGCAACGGTAGCATCATGGCATGGTATTTTTCCCAGCGTCGTGCAGGCTTTACAGCTAACTAGTAGTTGTCAAAACTGGATACCCTTCTTGCACTTCCAAAAAAGGTGATGGACTAGAATCCCACACAAACGTCCCGTGGTTTTGGAGGAGCCCACATATTCCCTTTCCTGCTGTCTTTACATTGAGCGCCCTAAACGCTCAACCCTGAACCTCCTCCTGAGGTTATCAAGGGCGGCAAGACCGTCCGAAAGGTAGACGTCAATGAGGTCATGGAGCAGCTCGAGGAGCCTGCGCAGGACTACCTGGGTGTAGGGTGTAGGATTTAGGGTTTAGGGTGTAGGGCTGTAGCGTAGGGTCCACAACATCAGAAGAGGGTCTTGGAGTATATTCTCCTATAGCCACACAAGTATTCTAGAGGGATAGTACTGTTCATGGTACAGTATCCACATGACCCTACTAAACTCCAACAATTCCAGGTAAGGTGTTGCAGGTCTAAATCCAAGCCCTAAAGACTAAACCCTAAACCCTAAACCCTAAAGCGCGTAAGTAACAGGGAGCTGCATCTTGTGGGCCCGGTTGGCACCCAGAACCGTCGACTCGGGCGAGCCCGAGTGCGTTGCTCAAAGTCTAGGGTATAGGGTTTATACAAATTTGTATAGGGTTTAGGGTTTAGGGTATAAACCCAGGTCCTGAGTTTTGGACCGAATTTTGTGCGAGCTTCCATTTTAACTTTTGCCCCATACAGTTTGTATATATCTGGGCTTGAGGGTTCTGGGTTTGGAGGGGGGGTTACTTACAACAGGCTTACAATTGTCCCTGTAACCCGATTATAATTCCCTTACGTAGGGGCATGATTGGGTCATAGTTACACTTGTAATGCTCTGTTGCGCAACATTTGGTGGTTTCCCAAAATAGGGGAGCCCAAATACAGACCACCGAATACTATAATCTCTAAATATGGGACCCCCAAGAAGGTACCCCAAATTTTGGGAAACGCTCATACCCCAAATGCTGAACCCAAAATCGCTGCTTTCATTTTCTTTCCCATTGTCCCCATATTCCCTATATAACCCCAGGGAAACCCTCAGTTTTGACCAGATTACCCTAAACCCTAAACCCTAAGATTAGACGTTTCCTGAGTTCCCCCAACGTGGATATACCTGGCTTGTAGCTTCAGTCATCTTACTGTGGTTAGTATGGAATAAGGGAATATATTATGCAGGGACCATATTCCCTCATACCCTTCGAAGCCGAAGTAAGTCATAATTGGGCTATGATAACTCCAATTCCTAAATCCTAGATCCTTAATTTCAATTCCTAAATCCTTAATCCTAAGCCTCAAATCCCAAGCCTTAAAGCCGAAACCCTAAACCCTACAGCCTAAACCCTGAACCCTACAGTGGCAGGAAGAGTCCCTTGGTCTCATGCGAGTGAAGGTGAAAGCGGAGAAGGACTGCCTAGATTACTGTTTGGTTTTCCTTCTGGGAAAAAGCATGTTGCACTCATAGTATTCAGGATTTAGGGTTTGGGGGTTTAGGGTTTTGGGTTCAGGGTTTGGGATTTAGGCTTTAAAGTTTAGGTCTTAGGGTTTGGGATTTAGGGTTGAGCAAGCACGTTAACAGCACCACGGATGACCGGGCTGATTTTGTGGCTTATGGCTGCAAAGGGGTCTCACAAAGAGATTTGGGTGAAGGACTGGGGTCTAGATTTCGGAGCTTAGGGTTTACTGAAGTTTAGTGTTTAGGCTTTAATTCGGGTTCAGGGTTCAGAGTTCAGGACTCAGGGTTGTGGTTTAGGAGTTAAAATTTAGAATGATGAAGCGTGTTGCCAGGTGGAGTTTCCGATTGTTAGAGGTCCTTTTCTGGGGGTCCTCATGATACGGGCTGCAGTATTTCGGGGGTCTACGGGGGGGGACTTTAACAAACCCCAAACCCTAAACCGGGATTTCAATGAGCTTGGTATCTCCAATCTCGAAAATGAGGACCCCGTGTCCAGTCAGATGATAGTCTCAGGGTTTAGGATTTAGGG
>CAJNIZ010046628.1:13249-36882 GCA_905231905.1 Symbiodinium pilosum
ACCCCCCTCCCCCCCCCACCCCCCGCCAACCCAAATCCCGAAAGTGGCACGCCTTCCACGGCGGCGAAAAGCTCGAAGGCCTAAAACTACCATTGGTTAGCTAGGAATGAAGGAATGGATCCTTGCAGTAGTTCCTATACAGCCCATTATAGTTCCATTTTCTTCTCCATTTCTTGATTCCCAGCTAACCAAAGTCTAGTAAACCATACGCCCCACCTGACCAGGCTGCCAGATTGAATCCCCAAGCCCCTTCCCTTATTATTTTGTTTCTATTCATATTATTGTTACCATAAGCCCAGAACCCTAAACCCTAAACCCTGAGCCCTAAGCCCAGTTGCCAGGAATAGCTTTGGAAGCAGCAATGCCGGAAATGTTCGCATGCTTCTGTCGGGCCAAGGCACAAGTTGGCTTTTCCCCAAAATTGGAGTTTAGGGATGCCTTTTAAGGGTGTTATTTCGGGATAGTGGAAAAGAAAATGGAAACTACTATTTAGGGGTACCTAACTATTAGGGTTCCCCATAATCAGAATGTCGGGGTCTATATTGGGGTCCCCTGATTTTGGGAAACTACCAACTCTCCGTTTTTGGTTTGCTGCCTTGAGCTACCACATTCGACCTGTTAAGAACAGTTGGGTTCCCAAGGAAACAAGGGGACGGGACCCTAACCCCTAAACCCTAAACAAATTAGCCATCATTCCATTGCTCTTTGTATTCGGATGGACAGGCCGCCATGTGATTGTTTGATTCTGGGGCGTGTTTCTGGCTGCTTCGCAGAGGCTAGTGGGGTTTGTGAGTGCGGCTGCACGTACTTGAACAGTTCGACATGGATTTGTGGTTTCGGCTGGAGGGCTGAGGGATGGGTCCAGGGGCACTCAGTCTTTTGGTTGAAGGTGAAGGTCAGGCAGTGGCTGTAGGGCCGCATTTAATGTTTAGATGCGCCCCTTCGCATAAATGCGCCTTGAGCCCCAGAGCTGAGCCTCCAAACTTTTAGGGAGAACTGCTACCCCAAGATCGAAAACAGCAGCTGTCCAAGAAGAGGCAAAAACAACCCCAAACCCAACAGGTCTTAAACTCATAGCTTTCCCTACTCTACCTCCCACCTATACTACCCCGCTCTAAGGTTTCTCCTGAATTATGGTCTCTCTGAAGTAGATTGAATATGGGGTATATGGGGATCTTGTTATGATGTACCCAAAGCCATGTTCTATCTCTACTTAAGGGGCACTATAGGGTTTTGAATATAGGGTTTTGAAGGATGATTGCAGCTCCGATTCAGAAGGAACCATGTGATCCTATCGCCTCCCTTCAGTAGATTGTGATTGAATATGGCTTTGGGTAATAAGATCCCCATATACCCCATATTAATATTCTATCTACTTAAGGTGGACAATACACCTTGCACGGCATGTTGGATCCAAGCTAATGGTTTCGGGCTTCGTTAAGAGGGCGGAAGAACCCCTAGGTACCCCTGAAGTACCTTTTTTTCCTTTTTACTGTAGTGTTTCCTTATTGAACCTGAACATCACGAAAAAGGGTACCCGCATTATTTTGGGGTTTCTGGGGAACTTAAACCCTTAAGACCTAAGCCTGAACTCCGTGCTTTGAACCCCGCATACATACAACTCCACCCTCGGGGCCTTCTACTTTAGAGACACCCCCCTAAGAGTCCAAGTGCCTAAGCCTCAGTTGAAAGTAGGTTGGGCCCAAAGCGGTTCGCATAATTATACTTCTGCCCTACTTTGTCTACAGCTTCAGCACTTTTAGACCCTAAACCCTAAACCCAGTGAGCTTCAAATCCGGGGTCGCCAAAGTGCAGCCGAAAGCCCGGAGTCACAGAAGCCAGGAGGCCAATGCTTCGTCGTAACCCCACACAGCTCAGGGTTTAGAGTTCAGACTTAGACTTCTACATCCCAAACATATGTCTTATATGTATATCTCGTATACAAAAACCGCATATATATATATATACATATATGTCTTTGAAAATAACCCTGGATAACAGCTAATTATAGGTCATGTTTGGCGGACATGGGACATGCCTTGAAACAGGCTGAATATTTTAAAGATATATCTTCTGTTCCTTATCGTGTGTCGGTATGATGAATCAATAGTTTAGGAGACTATTTCATGAACTACAAGCGGGTTTGGGGCACATTGTAGCCCTGAGGATTGTGGGGAATGATATTGAGAATTACGCAGGCTTCTGCATGATGACTAGGGAAAATAGCCTTGAACGCGTTGACCTTGCAGTTTTCCGCCAAGCGCGGCTGAATGAAAACAATGTGCAGGGACCTGAATCAACCAGTACTATTCCTTCATGTACGTCTTTGTAGACTTATGCTGCAACCAAACCACATCCAATTCCAGGTGTTTTGACTGAGCGCGAGCACATGCGTAATATGTGTATTTATGTATACATACCTACTTACCTACCTACCTACCTACCGACCTACCTACCTACCTACCTACCTACCTAGCCACCTACCTACCTACCTACCTACCTACCCACCCGCCTACCTACATTGTATTGGGTCCCTGCCTAGACCTTTATCTATGTATGTATATCGCTGCCAAAGGCGTTGGTGCGTTGCCCCTTTGGATGCCTGCGCGGTCCCCAGACTGGGGTTCCATATAAGGACTCCCCAGAAAATGAACGGGCGGGGGGGTGGTGTTACTCTGAGTGCTGTTAGGATTTGCGATATTTATTCGGGCGGAGTGGATCGGGGTCTAGGAGAAGGTACCGGGCACCACCACGCAAGGTGAAGCCTCAAAATTCAAGCTGCCCACCAGAAGATGACGATGAGTGCTTGTGTCATAGGGGAGCATCGAGAGGCAAACGCATCCTCAGAACACCACCACGAGTCACCTCACCAAAAGAACTTTAAAATACATTAGCAAAAACCGTCAATGTCAATATATTGCGCATGATCTCATCAAACCAACGATTCACGATCCCAAAATATTTCAAATATCCTATTTCGAGGCTCACTGGCACGTCTAAGCAGTTTGAGGTATTCCAAACGAGGTTGCATACACCCCGCCTAAAATACAGATCTCGTACTCTCAGCTATAGCTCTGAATCCTAATGCCTCCAGCCTAGAGCCCAAAGTCCTACACCCTATGGCCATGCAAGTGGCAAACCCTAAGCCTCAGTTATAGCCTGAAGTCAATAAGATTTCGGGCCCACAGCATCGTAACATCTATATGAGAGTCCACGTGGGGATTTCTTCAAATGCATTATAATACAGGTCCCTCTGATTAATGGGGCTGCTCCAATAATGATAAGGCGAATACGGCCCCTATATACATTCCCCCTTTCTGTAACAGTAACTGAGGCCAAGTCCCATGCGCGCCCAAATTATACTCTATTCAGGTACTACAGTGGATGCTAAACATCCTACATGACCCTATATACCTTAAACCTTGGGAGTTATGGTCCTACAGCACAGTACATGGACGAAAGTCACGCAGGTTTCAGAGTATTGGCAGTAGGGCACTTAGGCTAGTTGTCATTGACAAGTGAGTTGAGGCTGGCCAGCCAGCGACCATTTGCGCGCCACCAGGGAACCGCCGTGGCGTACTTGCATGTCATTCAGGGTTTTTGGAGGTGGGATATTATGATTATTATTGCTAGTATTATTATTATTACCAATATTTTTCTTATTATTATTATTACTATCATTATTACTATTGCTATTATTACTACTATTACTATTACTATTATTGTTACTATTATTGAAGGTAGGTGGGCTGTGGGATCCCGATTGTGGACTGCGGTTTAGGGTTCAGGGTTGAGGGTTTAGGGTTTTGGGGCTCATTTCCTTTACCCTACCTTCCTGATTTTTTTTGGCTTAGTCAGTCAGTTTCTTTGTTAGAATCCAAATGAGGATAGACCTACTGGCGCTTTGTAGGGAATAAGAGAATAGGGAATCAGGATGCATGTATATAAATATGTGTGTGTGCGTATCTCTATATATATATATGTTATCGGAATTTCAAAGGGATTTTATTCCCTTATTCCATACTAATCGCCAGTGATTCGTATGGTGTTAAAGCTTGATCCCTAAACCCTACATCCTAATCCCCCTAAACCCTAATCCCCCTAAACCCCTAAACCCTAAAGCCTAATCCCCTTAAACCCTAGCCCCTAAACCCTAAATGCTGATAGAATGCAGAGCTCGCAAGGTCCAATGGTCGTAACACCAAGCCCAGCCCCGAAACCCTCGATGTGGCTGGGGGTTGGTAGGGAATTGGGAAATATATTATATCACATAGGGCTTTTAAAGGTTTAGGGTTTGCATAGGGAAAAGGGAACAATTATGTCATATAGGGATTGTATAGAGTTTTGGGTTTTCAGCTTAGGATTTAGGGTTTAGGGCTAGTCGGGAAGAAGGGAATCTATGACATAGGGGTTATATGAACTATAGTCTAAGCTCCTGAAAGAGGCTTACATTGGGGATCATCTATGGGAGTATTATAGGGCTTATTAGGGGGGGAAAACTAGGACTTCAGACTACAGCTCAAATATAGGGTTTAGGGTTGATATGGGATTACATAGGGATTATATTCGCTTCTTCCCTACTAACCCCCAGTAGGTAATGTGGTCAAACTCAGTGCATCCCGAACCCACTAACCCCTAAACCCTAAAGTCACTCTCATCACCCCGGCCTGGTTTTCTCCTCGCTCCCTGCCTGTACCGCTCCCGAACACGGGCTGAGGCGAAACATATGCAATGGGGGTCTCCCAAAAATGGGGGTACCATTTTGGGGGTCCCTATAATAAGGGCTATAGTATTTTGGGGTCTATATTGGGGTCCCCCTATTTATGGAAACTACAATATGCAACCATTAGGGGGTCCGGACCCAGAATTCCGTGTGTAGTTGAGTATGGTCTAAATATTGGGGCCAGATGAACTCCATAATGGTGATATACCTGGACTTTCTGGGAATGGCTCAGGTGAACATAGTGCAACCATGTGAGCGGCTCACGTCATGGCGAGCTCGGTCGCGCAGCAGGGCCATGCACGGTATAGGGCTTATGGGACTTATTGCTTCATTCTGGTGAACTGCCGTCCTTGCATTACTACCAACATCCCAATGCCCAAAATGTAAAAATTGCCCATACGATATCAGCGTACATAAAGAGAATACTCATAATGAGACGTAACGGGGTTACTTAATCTCAGCCCACTACTAGCAATGAACGCCCCTTTCTTATAGTTTGGGGTGGTCTTGGTTCTGCCGTTCCCAGCAGGTCCTTCTGAATTGTTTCATAGGGAGACATTCCTATGTAAGGGTAGGAACGATGCGGGTGAGGAAGTTGTTCAGGTTATTAGCTTCATGTTCTCAATTGTGAGGTTCGGCGGACTGCCGACAAATGGACACCAAATAAAAAACGTCACGTTGCTGCGTGTATTGGGTATGTCAAAGAGGGCTCGTCACTGCAGATGACAGATGCACTTTGCGAACCATGCAGCCTACCATGCAGATAAGGTTTGACTTGTCACGTAGAGCATCATGCAGGCTATCATCTTGTGATTGCTGAGCCCATGCAGCTTGCATCAGTCTAGCTCCTCTATCTACTGATGTTTGAGGCATATGGTGAAGAGTTGAGCTTGTTGTAGTGGAAGATGCTGGGCTTGTGTTTCTTGTAGAAGTCTGAAGACTCACCCACCTCTCTTAGAATCCTATAGAATTACGGGAAATATACCCCCCAAAAAACCTTTGTTATTAAGGCTCTTACACGAGGCTTTCAGAGTTTCAGAGTTGGGCTACTGGGCTGCAGCTCAACACATGGCATTGGAGCTTTGTGCAAAAATTGCCCTGAGTAGACACCTTGGGTGCAACATGAGCTATAGTCTAAACTCCTTAGAGGAGGTTATATAGGGGATGGCATAGGGGACTGTTATAGGGGTTATAAGGGGGATACTAGGAGTGTAGACTATAGCTCACATGGTTGAAGCAAGTCGCAGTAAGCTCGTGGGTTGAAAGCCACTTTTGCCCTAAACCCAAACCCCAAACCCTAAACCCTATCGGGGGCCCAAAACCTTGAGGTGCCACCCAAGTCCAGTCTACCCAAGGGCTCCAATGTAGTTCCTTTTTGGCTTTGTTATGGTTTTTGGGTAAGGGATTATAATATTTAGGGTTTAGGGTTCAGGGTTTAGGGTTTAGTACTACCCAAAAAAGAACTACATATTGTCCCCCTTAAGTAGATACCCTTATATGGGGTATATCTTGGATACTGGAAAAGAAAATGGAAGCTACTATCTAGGGTTTGGGGTTTTGGGTATAGTCCCCCTTAAGTAGATAGCAAATAAAGGGAATGGAAAAGAACATGGAAACTACTATGTTATAATAAGCCATATATTGGGGTTGTAGTTCCCCCTAGCTAGACCGAATATGGGGTATGTGGGGATCTTATTATAATATACCCAAACCATATTCTATCTTCTTAAGGGGGACTCCAGGATGTCTTGACGTTTGGCTCAGCTGTGGGAACTGGCTCCTGCAACAACGTATGGCCTAACGATTCTCCAATTGGAGCTGTGGGGGCCGGATGTGATGGCGTGGAGCGCAATTTTAAGCGTCTTGCTCCTGTCCCTCTATCCCCCTGAGGCCTGTGGATTGCAGTAAGTGGTCAAGGTGGTCTGTGTTTGGGGCTTCGGTGTCAGTGTCTTCCAGTTGTTACCAGACATCCTCATGATTGAGATTTGTTGCCGTGTTCGAGGTGCTTACTGTGTGGCGACTTTCCCATATCTTTCTTAAAGGCCGCCCATAAACATATAGGGATGTATACATGGAATGTTCATCTGGGCAGGGCATGGAATTGAAATCATAATTACCTCAAATCCATTGCTCACCTTTCTAGGAGGTGGCACATGCTGGTAGGGTATCACTGGTGTAAAGGGCCTCAGGGGAGGCACAACATTGAAGAGCTGTGCTTTGCCTCATGATACAAAAATCATGGGGCAGAGGAGCCTGAAGCCATGAATGATCTCGAGTCTAGACTATTTAGGATTTAGGGCTTAGGGGTTATATGGGGATAATGGAAAAGAAAATGGAAACTACTATTTGGGCTTCAGGGTATAGGGTGAAGCCCAGCCAGAAATTCAACACCTGGAACAGCACGTCAAAAAGCATGAATCCAAAGCCTCTTCTACCCCTACATGCGTCCAGAGGTTCTAACTGCTAGAATATGGTGGATACTAAAACTGCTGCATGACCCTAAGTACCTTGTAGCTTGGGAATGTTGAAGTATACTAAGTTCTAGAATATAGATTTGCCACGCATTATAATACGATTCCCGCATGCCCCGTATTCTACCTACAAAAGGAGGACTACAATGTTTGGGTGATCCCGCATACGGTACTAATGTTGGGAAACCCCCAAAGTGGAACCGACCAAGATGAGCAGTGCGGAAAGATGATTCCTTCCACTAGGAACCTGGATTCTGAGTTTCTTGGCCCCCAAAAAGTTAACCTTTTTCTTAATAGCAGGGATTATAGGAGTTATATAGAAATTCTATAGGGGTTATATTGGGGTTATATAAGGATAAAGGAAAAGAAAATGGAAACCACCAGAATGGGTTATACATGGACTACTATAGGGATATCATCTATACAGAGAAAACTCCCGAAAGGTTTTCGGTTGTCCACCCGCTAGTAAGCGACGAGCACAGGGACCCATGATTCCTTGACGAACCCTGTATGCGGCTAATTGTCCGTGCCTAAGCTCTAAACCCTAAATCATACTAGGTTTCGTGGGCCTAGGCAATGCAGAACCCCAAATTCTGAACACCTACAGTGGAGGGAGGAAATCTTGCACCACCTAGGATCCCTAAAGTACTAATATCACCATTATTGGGGTTGTACAGGGTGGTGCAAGACCTCCCCATCCACAGTAGGTTTCTCAAAGCCTCAGGATGTCAGAGGCAACAAAAGCATCTATAATAAGGACTCTTTTGTTTTTATGTCTGTATTATCCCCCTATTTTGGGAAAGTAAAATTTGCTAGAGACTTGCAAGAGGCTGAAACTGGAGTTCCACATATGGAATTTGCCTAAATTCATTATAGTGCGGGTCCCTGTAATGAGGCTCCTATTTCCGTACATGTCGCCATATAACTTTCCCTCCATTGAGGGAACAGAAATTCTAAGCCGAGTCCTAAACCCTAAACTCTGAACCCTAAATCCTACATACCCGAAGGATGATAGAGCACACTCCCAAGGACGCCTTCCCTTGATGTAGGGTGGCTTATGTAGGGGGGTTTAGGGCTTAGGGTTTAAGGCTTAGGATTGTACTTGTACAAGGGCTCTCAAGCCAGGGTCGTGGGAGTTTTTTGCCCCTCTAGAGTCCTTCCTAGGCAGCCCACCCATCCTCCCTTCATATGCCCCTTTGCCTTGTTTTGGGGTTTAGGGTTTAGGGTTACTGTAAAACTCTGCAACGCCCATCGCTGCGGCTGCAAAGATGTATCGTGGCATCAGAGGTTCTCTTGCTTTTCCTTTTTCAGCACTACTGAGGAGAACCCCGACTTTGCGTGTGTCAGACGACATCCTAGAGGCTCATACCATACCCACGATTGGGGAGTACACAAAGTTCCTACAAGTACAGATGATATCTAAGCATGGATCTCAGGTACCGGAAACAGAGGTGGGGACTGAGCCGGAAGTCAGGGCTTAGGTCAAGACAGGGGTGTAATTAGGAAAGGCTTGGGAAGTAGTGAAGCACACACACAGACAGTCATTCGCACCCAACATGCTTCTTTCATGCGTATGTAAGCCCCTTCCCTTAAGACGGAGGGCACCCTTTGCAGTACTACTTGTAACGCTTCCACGGACCAATGCGCCGTGCTGGAGGTGTGCATTTGAAAGCTTGAAGAGAAGTTTATTTGCTAGGCACTGGCCTTCATGCACACATTCATGAGTTCCCCAGCGCCCTTGGTTTACATTCCTCAAGACCGGAGACAACCTTCCATCTACAGTCGTCTCTTCTTGCCTAGGCCGTTGCTATAGTCAGTCTGTGTAGGGCTGGAATGCCGCCTACTATGAATGTCCCCCTAGATACCCGAACACAACGGTATAGAGACCAAAACATGGACCTTGGCCTTAGAGAGATCTTCAACAACCATGGCTTTCTACCCTTCTCCCAGGCTGGGCTCCAGTTCAACTTTAAGAAGGGGACCGCATCCTTTCTTCTTCTTGCCAGTTTCCCCCCAAAAAAGTTGCCAACCCCGACCCTGAGCTTTCAAACAAGTCCTGTCTAACCCCCAGATGATTTAGGTTTTGGAGTTTGGCGATGGGGGAAGAAGGCAAAAAGGTTTAGGGCTGCAGGTTCAGGGTAGAGGGTGTAGGGTTTAGAGTGCAAGGTTTGGGTTTACGGATTGAACGGCCTGGGCCTCAGAAGCAGGTGAAATAATGAACCCAAGACCCGCAAAAAAGAGCCAATACCGCTCTTATTTTGCATACTTTTTGCGGATCCAGGACACTATGCCCCTAGACCCCAGGGGGTGAGTTAGTTCTTCTTGGTACTGGGTCCGAGCTGAGCTGTCCCAGCGCTGACAGGCTGAACAGGTGAGGCTCATCCCCCAGTGCACGCACGCCTTCCCATCAGCACGCTGACTGTCATCCCATGAGGGTTTAGGAATGGAGTGTAAGAATGTATCGCGTGAGGGATGTTTCGAGGGTTTGTGGAATTCAGGGATAAGGGATTAGTGTTTGGGGCTAAGGTTTATCATGGGTTCCCCTTCTAACCCCGCGCCCCCCTACCCCCAGGTTCAAACTTACTTTCACGTAGGCTTAATTAAGGGGACACCTAGGTGGCGTGGTATAGAGGGGCTAGTAGGGGGAACCCAGAAGTTCAACGGGGTTTGCAGAGATTTGAGGCCTACGGGTCTTAGGAGGTTGGGGTTTGCGGCTTAGAGTTTGCGGTTGGGATTGGGGCCTGCTCACTAGCTTGCTTATGGCTGTCCAGCGAAGGTGCAACGGTTACCTTCCACGCAGAACTACCTTTGTTACAAGAAACCTATACTAAACGTTTCCCAGATCTACCTCCTGCTGTCAGCCTTCTGATGGCCCCTAAATCCCCTAAACCCTCAACCTCCCTAAGCCCTAAACCCAGTGAAGGTGTTGGAAAACATACTGAATTCACACAGTCCCTCCGGAGCCCCATGTCCTGAGCCGACCTGGAACCTTATAGGGGGGTTCCTTGTAAACTACTTGTTTTGTTTGGCATGGGACTCAGTGTGCCTCGATGTTAGTCACCACAAAATCCCAAGCCCTTAAACCCTAAGACCCTAACCTCCAGTTTGGTGTAGGGTGAACTGACGAATCCTTAGCATCGGCCTTGGGGCCTACAGGCATCAACGTGCTGGTCGTTGGCGTTGCAGCTTGCTCATCTTCCGTCGGGGGTTTGAGGAAAGTATTAGAGGGTCCTGGGCCGCATGACAATCAATCCGAATCAATCCTCCACGCAGTTTGGGGTTGAGGGTTTTGATTCGGCCGGACCCTTGCAGTACAGTTGCGGCAAATCTCGTCGACCTTCCGCGCGCCGCAGAGGAGGATACAGCAGCGGACCTGCGGTTTTCACAATCCTGTAGGTTGTCCGACCAATTTGGTAGCCCACCCTGATATAATTCATGAGGACCCTAGAAAGGCCATACGATAGCTATGGGGTTTCAATTTGTGGGGTGGGGGTGGGGAGTACCCAAATCCTCTTATGGTAAGGGTCCGCTTTTTTTCGGTCACATATATGCAGGCAGTTTGTCTGCAGAAGTGTTCAGGGCTTGCCCTTATAATTTCTTGTGGGTGGATCCCAATGTTTGAGGGTGAGAGGAGACAGAAATGCTTATGGGAATGTTTGTGATGTAGACCCCTGATTAATAAGACCCTTCCCCTTAATAGGGATTATAATAGGGATCCTAATATTTAGGCCCTTAAAAACATGGGGTTTATCAATCAGGGGTCTACATTAATCTGTGGTTGATTGTTTTTTAGACTAAGGGCTGGTTCTCAGGTTTAGGGGTTTAGGGTTTAGGGTTTAGAGTCTACTGGTTTAGGGTTTAGGGTTTAGGGGTTGGGTTTAGGGTTTAGGGTGAGTTTCCGCAGAAGGCATGATCAGCATGAGTCTGCTTGGCATTCTGCCAGGAGCTCCAATCGACGTGTTGCCTAAACCCTAAACCAGTCATCCTTAGATGTTGTGTTTGGGCATTTGGCATTAAGCCCTAAACCCTACACCCAAATAATCTCTATATAACCCCTATATAACCCCTATACCCCACCTATGTAACCCCTATGCTCTTTCCGTCTCCTTGCCGCAAGTTAGTAAGAGCTTAACTTGCCAGACGTCTCATTCTGCAGTAAGTATGGCCTCCGATCCTGTCATCCTGGCATGTCTTTGTTGAACACTTAGGTCTATCCTAGCATGGGTCCTATGAATAGATCACTTGATTCAGATATGTGTAGGAGCGCAACATCGACATCGTAGCCATCAGGGCGAGAGAACCTAAAAGGGTTCAGGCAGACATAGCTGGTTGTAGCAGAGAGCAGTATTGACTGTTCAGGGTTGGTGTGTCAAGTATCCTTGACTGGACGGCGCGTGGCAATTTTTCTGCTGAGTTTGTATTGCAAAGCATGACAAGCAGCGGCAACATGCTGTTCTTCAAGGCAAGGGCTCGCAAGTCATGAGAACGCAATGCCAGCGGGGGCGATGTGGATCGCCACATGCAGCTAAGGAGAAGTGTACTACTTGGCTTTCTAAAGAGAAGGCTGTTCTGCCGCACATTCCAGACTGTCTATATGATTAGCGAAGAAAATCCATTTCCCTGTAGCCTGCCACTGTGAGACGTGGGCTTGCAAATGCCAAGTTTTCGTTAAGTTCACTCTGTCGAAGACTGCCCCGGAATTACCTTGTATCTGATTAAGCCCCGAGCTATCCATACAGAAGCCTCTATATCGTGGCACCCGAGTATGTGGGGGTTCCCAAAAAGGCGGGGCCGTCCCAATGTTCCATAGCCACTATGGGAATCCCCAGAATACGTAGGATCACCCGGCATCCCGAGAACTGGGACCCCTCAAATTTTTCGAAGCTCACATATGCTCGAAGCATAGCTGGGAAATATGGCTGGGCCCTACGGCGACTCTATATTCCTGTCTAGTGTTATTACATAATACCGTAATACCCTAAAAGCCCACTTTCCTAAATCTTATACCCTGTATACGAGTAAGAAACTGCCATGTCTAGTCCCAACAATACTTTCCCTAATAGGAACCCATGTCCCTTAATCCCCTCCCCCTACTATGCAACACCCCCACCCCCCCTAATCTCTAATGTTCCCAATATAGAATATACCACAGTAGGGGGGTCTTTAACATTAGGGGGTGGGGCGGGTGGGTTAAGTATTAGTGGGAGGGGATTACAAAAGCGGAAATATTGATGCTTATAATCTCCTATAGAATTCCGGCTTCCAGTTCCAAATCGATGTCCTTCTAGAGTTTCGGGTTTAGGGTTTAGGGTTTTCCATGTGTAGTCTCCATGTGATTTTGCGTAAAACCCTGAACCGCTTACCCATATGGGTAAAATTGACGGTAGCTCCCCTAAACCCCCTAAACCCTAATATCCCTAAACTCAAAACCCTAACCCCCCCCTAAACCCTAAACCACCCTAAACCCTAAACCCCCCCAAACCCTAAACCCCCCTAAACCCTAAACCCCCTAAACCCTGAACCGCCCTAAACCCTAAACCCCACTAAACCCTAAATCCCCCCTAAACCCTAAACCCCCCCTAAACCCTGAACCCCTCTAAACCCTAAACCCTCCTAAACCCTAAACCCCCCCTAACCCTGAACCCCCGTAAACCCTAAACCACCTTAACCCTAAACCCTCTAAACCCTAAACTCCCCTAAACCCTAAACCCCCCTAAACCCTAAACTCCCCTGAACCCTTCACCCCCCTAAACCCTAAACTCCCCTGAACCCTAAACCCCCTAAACCCTAATAAGACCGAGTCATAGCAGGCCGATAGCCATCGGGTTCTTGGAGTAGCGCTGTTTAGGGTTTAGGGGTTTAGGGATTAGGGTTTAGGGGTTTAGGGCTTAGGGTTTAGGGTTTGGGGTTTTGTGGTTTAGGGCTTAGGTTTAGGTTTGTTGGCTTAGGGTTGAGGGTTTAGGGACCAGGGCCCTTGCTTTGAGACACTCAGAAAACCAGAGTGTCGTCTTGTAGACGAGCTTCAGATCACGTCCTGACATCCTGTGAAACTGGAACTTCGTTCCTCAATCCTAAAGAAACTCTACACTCTTAAGCCCGCAACCCCTAAAACCCTAAACCCCAAGACCCTACACCCTACTGCAACCCTGATAGAATTTACAAGAGACTCCAGCCGTGCTTGAATGGGTTGGGGACCTAGGAGGTACTGTGGCGCAGCACCTTTTGTACCCTGCATGTTGGGGATTGCAGTATATCAATGTCCCGAAGTAGTGCAAGGCTTCTTCCATCCACTGTAGAAGGAAGGTAGCTTCATATTGGATACTGCCACCCACTCATTAAGAGTTGGATCATATTTATAGGTATAATTTTAGAGCCCGTAATATGACCCCTATTATGGATTGTTAATGGGTGGGGGGAGGCCTTAAGGTTCATACAGAAGCCCTTGTCCCAGGTAGGCCTGGCAAAGCCGAAGAAGTTGCAGCCCCAAGGTCTAACACCCTAGACCCTAAACACCTAAACCGCTACCCTAAGCACCTTAAACACCTAAACCCCAATCCCCCAAACGCCTAAACCCTCAAACCCCTAAACCTTAGACCCCTAAACCATAACCTCTAAACCTTAAACCGTTCATAGCTCCCACAAGCCTTTGACCTGGAGAGCATGAATAACTTTCTGGTTGCTAGGGTGTAGGGTTTAGGGTTTAGGGAATGGAAAAAGGATATTGAAAATGACAGGGAAGCATGGGGTTTATAGGGATATGTCAGCTGTAGTCTAAACTCCTTAAAGGGAGTTATATAATTACATAGGCGACTATACAGGGTTCCTTTTATAGGGCTTATTAAGGGGGATATTAGGGGTCAAGACTGTAGCTCATGCAGGCTTTAGGGTTTTCTTGCTGGTTGCTAGTGCAAGTGAAGAACGGAAAAGCACATGGAAGCTGGTATAAGCTGGTATTCAGGGTGTGGGGTTTCAGGGCTGTAGGGAATGAAAGAATGGAAAAGAGAATGCAGACTACTTTCGTATTGGGGTGGGGGACCGTATGGGGGCTACTACATGCAGGGATCCATTCCTCATTCCTTCAGTCTCCAGGAATATGAGTGAGATGGCCTGTCTAGCCCTCACAAGAGGAGAGCTTGCGCCCTTTCGTATGCAAATGGTTCTTCGAGCTTACAATACCATTTCCCCCCCATGAGTAACCCCCCAGATTTTGAATCCAATTCGGCCCCATAAAGCCCTATATAATCCTTTCTCATCAGCTCCAGGGGGGGAGGGTACCTGTGGGGGATGGAAATATTAAACCCCCTAAACCATAAGCCTTTGAAAATCACTTTTGTAGTTGTTTGGGCCGTATCCAGGGAATCCAGGGCACGGTCTGTGATGCTAAAAGGGTTTCTGGATTTAGGGTTTTACGGTTTTAGGATTTAGGGTTTTGGGTTAAAGGGTTTTAGGGTTTAGACTGTAGGGTTGGGCCAATGTGGGGAATAGAGCGGGGCAAAGCGGGCTAGGATTTGGGGGAAGCAGATAACCTTGTAGAATGCAGGGCCAGTGTATGCACAACAAAGGGGCGGTTTCTCAGATAATTCCGCCCCATATGAGCTATAGACTATAGTCTAAGCTCCTTCAAAGGGCCTTTATAGGGGATTGTATCGGGGGCTATTATGGGGCTTACCAAATTTAAAGGGGAAACTATGAGTTTAGATTATTGCTCATATGGGAGTTCCTCACAAGAGCCCTTGTAGAATTCGCAAGAGACTCCTATCGTCTACGGTCCTCAGGATTCCCAATTTGGAGAAACCCTTACAGAAGACTCCTTCAATTCTGGTACTTGCTTTTTCTAATCTCAAACACAGCTTGTTTAGCCTTCCAAAGTTTCGAGACCGTTTTTGAGGGTTGTATTTCGGGGGTTATGTTATGTAGCCTTATTTATAGAAGATATAACCCCAGCCCTAAACCCTAAACTCTATACTATAGGGGTTTCCATTTTCTTTCTCCATTATCCCAATATAACCCCAGCATATACTCTATATAATCCCTATATAACCCCTATATAATCCCTATAATCCTTAGTAGTTTTCAATTTCTTTTCCATCATCCCAATATAACCCCATATAATCTACAGCCACCTCGGGCTCCTTCCGTCTGTGGTGATCGGGTATGTGGTCTCGGGCTCACATGAGCTACTGTCAATATTAGCCCTAGTAAGGGACCTTTAACGTGAGGTCCCTCTTGTAGTTTAGTATAGTTCCTCATATAGTCCCTAATAGGGAACCCATGTCCATTAAATTCTCTAGGGAATATTGGCTCTAGCTCACATGAAAAAGCCGAGCTGGGTTTCAGTTGCAAAGCGGCTGGTGGGCTCAGCGTGGTGCTGGTCACGCTTTCGGTCAAGCTGTGTGCCGTTGGATCCTCTGCAAGTTAACCCAGGCCTGTGATTGATAAACCCCCTCCCCTTAACAGGGATTATAATAGGGATCCGAATACTAAGGCCTTAAAAATGAGGGGGTTTACTAAACAGGGGTCTACATTACTGGAAGTTGGGGGAGTGGGCTGCTATGGGGACCAGATTAATGATTAATTTGCAGATCCGCTCCCCCAATCCCAACTAGGCGTGAGTAGAGTTGTGATGGGTTCAGTCAGAAGTGCTGGGGTGTGCGGATGTCTTCCTTTGTGGCATTTTTCAGAGTTGGACCAGATATGAGGCTTTTCGTTGGATGCTAATCACCTCCACCTTATATTAAGATATCCCCGCCCTAATACTAGATATTCCCCGTATAACAGAAACTGCCACAATGGTAATAGTTTATATTAGGCGGGTTGGGGTGTCTTGAAGTTAGGAGGGATTACTCATGTTTATATGGTTCATATTTCAACATAGCCTAAATCAGCCACCGCCTTATACCTATCATCCCATCTCCTGCACATTAGCAGCTTTCAGAACACTTCTGGGTTCCGTGTGCTGTAACAGACGTAGGCACAACAAGTTACAGAACCTTGTTGTTTTTTGTGTTTTCTTGGGGGCGGTTTAGGGTTTCGGGTTTGGCGGGGTTCACATTCTGCCTCTCAAGCCTTAGTGGTCTGCCAGACATCTTCCGGGCACACAGCCTGCGCTGACCCTGTATTCTTGAAGCCTTGATACTCGGAGGCCTTGGGGGGAACCCCAGTTATCACCTCTTCAACCCCTTGAACCCTGCCTATTAAATACTACTATTATACCACTATTATACATTAGTGTTACATTATTATATTATATTATTACCATTATGTTGTCACGACATGGCTGCCCAAATCTTGGAGGCCTGGGCCCGAAAAACACGAAGACTTTGCGTTGTATGGTAACCGGGTGAGGGTTGAAGCAAACGTCTTCTTTGGGGTGCATGGCGGAGCAAGGCATGACCTAGCAGTACCAAGAAGTCCTTTTAAACAAGCGTGCCTGATATTTCATTATCACCCTAGAAGCCCAGGTACCCATATAGTAGGTCCTTGGGTTACAGATAATATAGGATTATACAGGGACTTAAGGACAGGAACCCAATATATAGGTAACTGGGCTTCTAGGGTCAGGCAACAGCATGGACGCAATAGCCACACGGCTCATGCAAAGGGAGCTTTTTGAAGAGCGAGGCCGACAACTAGAGCTTGTCTACAGCTGAGTCTACAATGACAGAAAATTGTATTCTCTTGTTTCTAGAGGAGGTCCTCATGGGAAAGTGTTGTAGAGGGCAGGCCTGGTCGTCGTGCGCAGGCTTTTGAAGATTTGTCTTCGGGCAAATCGGATCCTAAGTCAGTTTAGCATATAGTTCTCCTGGTCCCCTTTTTAACCTTTTCCTCAAGATAATGCATGTGTCCGATATGCCACCCTTGTATAGTACCCCTAACCCTAAACCCTAAAGGGGTGGGGAGGCACCCTAAAGCTCAAAACAGATCTATTCTGTCGGAGCTAAAGCGCTCGAACTTGACCTAGTGTACAAACCGTATTTGGGAGTTTTTCAAAATGAGGGGTACTTTTTTGGGGTCCGCATATAAGGACTAGAATTTTTTGGGGATTGTCATTGGGGTCCCACTGTTTTGGGAAAGTACCATTTAGTTGTAGTGTAAAATGCCCCAGACTCCATTGTACTCATTTAGGTCCCTGCATTACATCCATGAACTGTCTCTTTACCCCGGCACATTATACGATGGGGCCCCAGGCTTCTCCATCCACTTCGGGTAAAACGACCCCTCGCCAATGCAGGCATAGGCCGCCTTCTGCAGACAAAAGACGAGTCCACCATGCGCAATTTTGTCAATTGCGAGTTTTGGCAAAAGGGTTGTAGGACTCAGGTTGAAGCCCTCTCCGTTACAGAGCCAGTACCCAGGCATTTCCGCAATCAAGCGCAAGTGGAATATGGAATCTCAGAGGTCACGATGTTCGGAGGAGAGAGAGGATGAAAGAAGCAGTGGTGCTGCGCGTGAGAACGTGATACTGCCTTCAATGGTGTGGTCGAAGCCCTAGGCCCTAAACCGTGGGTTTGAGGTTTCGATATCCCTGGAAAACACTGCGATGACGACAAGGGCATGAGGGACTGCGAGACATGCGTTGATTGTGTATTGGTAGCCAAATATGCAGCGAATTCCGAAGACTTGCCAAAATGAGAGGCCAGGGCAACCTGTATGAAAACTGTTGCGCCTCTATACTTGTACAGGGGTACAGGCGAAATTTTGTACGTATATACACACACACATAAAGGGCACATATGTATATATACATATATAATTACTTATCTATTCATTCATTTATTTCTGCGTGTGTACATGCATGAGTACACACTTGCTTTGCTAATTCTGTTGAGAACTTAACGCGAAGCCATGTACACTGTTCAGCTGCTGCGTGTGTCGGGGTCTGCTTGTGCAGACTTCGACTTGCCACCTGAAGCCGAGGTGCCCGGGTTTAGGGGTTTTAGGGTTTAGAGTTTAGGGTTTTAGGGTTTTAGGGTTTTTAGGGTTTTAGGGTTCAGGGTTTAGGGTTGGGGGAATTCTGGGTTCAGGATTGTTGGGAGTTGGGGGAATTCAGTTTTTTGGGGGAATGGACTTAGGGTTTTGGGGGGTTGGGGGAATTTAGGGTTTTGGGGTTGTTGGGGGAATTTAGGGTTTTGGGGGGTTGGGGGAATTCAGAGTCTTGGAGGGTTGGGGAATTTAGCCCTTTGGGGTTTGGATTTGATGGGCTTAGGGGGGGTTTAGGGTTGAAAGTTTTTGAGCAAGTATGGCAACTTCATATCTTGAGATTATGTGAGCTATAGTCCAAACTCCTAGTATCCCCATTAGGAACCCCTGCAATACTCCCCTATATAACCCCCTTGAGACTATAGCTCCTGTGAGTAGTAGATTACTTGGGGATACTATGGTACCCAATAAAGAGTAAGATTATATCCTCCTTTTGGGGGTATTGTATTTTTATATAAGGAACATAATCTTGCTAGGTTCAACCACCAAAACAAACGATGCTCATGTGGGACCTGAGGTGCGTGAAGTGCTGCAGAAGGCACGGAGCCTGGGTTTGGCCGAGCGCGGCTGTCGTTTGCAGGCTAGGGCTTAGGGTTTAGGACTTTGGGTTTAGGGTTTATGGTTCAAGGTTTAGAGTTCATGGTATAGGGTTTAGGGTTTAGGGTTTATGGTTCGAGGTTTAGGGTTCATGGTATAGGGTTTGGGGTTTATGGTTCAAGGTTTAGAGTTCATGGTGTAGGGCTAAGGGCTTAGGGGAGTTGAGATTTGGTTATAGCTTCCCCCTAACAGGGCCATTGCAGGATAATCTGGACTAAGTGAGGCTAATGAAGGGGGAACCTAGCGGGGGTGGTACTGGGACCTGAACCCGCAAAGTATGTAAAATGCCAACGTTTTTCTTGGAGCATGCCGCGCCTTCGAGATTTAGGAATAATGTACACCAATGAGAAATAAACCCCCTCTTCTTAAAGGCCTTGATATTAGGATCCCATTATAATCCTTGTTAAGGGGAGGGGGGTTTATTCATTTTTAGGGTCTACATTCTGCCGAACTGTTTCGGATCCTTCTGGCTGTCTAATTCGGGGACAAGAATCCTAGAGGGTCCAAGGACCCAAATAATAGGGCGTTAGGGCCCAAATACTGTACTATTAATGGTATTTGGGCCCTAAAACCCTATTACTTGGGTCCTTGGACCCTTAGGGAATGCTTTGGTTCACGAATCCTCCGGAAGATGCTCTGCCCAGACCCCCTAAAGGATCCAACACATGGAACCCCCCAATATGAACCCATTGCTGGCTAGGTTCTTGGGATATTCAATATTTTCCCTAATGGCTTTAATAAGGGACCCTATATACTCATATTTTTCAAAGGGTTTTAGGGCCCAACCCAGCTTACTACACTCAGGAAGTTAGGGGATTATTGGGAGGTTCTCATTTTTTGGGATCCCTTAGGGGGTCTGGGTGGCTCACAATGCTACTTCGAAGGTGGCGAGAGCAAGGAATATGATACTTATCCTTTGTATCCATGGTAGACGGTTTCTGATGGTCAAGATATGAGCTTTAATCTAAACTCCTCAAGGGGGTTACATAGGGGATTATAGGGGATTGCTATACAGGCTTTTAGGAGGGGTACTAGGAGTTCAGACCCTAAACCCTAAACCGCATATTAGGGGTCATCACGGGGGATACTAGGAGACTAGCAGTTTGGACCCTAAACCTATTAGGGGTCATGAAGGGAGATACGGGGACTATAGCTCATATGAGGGTTTAGGGTTTAGGGTTTCGAGGGTTTGGTGAGGTTTGAAAGCACTGTTGCGGAACCAGCTCTAGGTCCTTGTTGGCCTGGTTCTAGGGTTTAGGGTTTAGGGCTGCTGGTTAGCAGGGAATGAATCGAATGGATCCCTACGGCGGCCCCTATGTCAGTTGCCCTGTCCATTTTCTTTTCCATGGCTTCGTGCCGTGCTACTGTTGATGCATAATTTCTGTAACTCATAGCAATTACCGGACTCAAAGCGGTGCAAGATTTCCTCCATCAACAGTAAGCTGGACTCCTCTATGCAGTTAGAGGCCTAATTATGCCCTACCATGCGGGAGTTATTCAATACCATGGCTGGGATGCATTCCATAGAAGCTGACCGCCTCACCCAAGTAAAAACCCTACTCCCTAAATCCTTAATCCCCAAACCAAAATCCCTAAACCTAATTCCTCAACCGTAAACCTTAAACCTAATTCCTAATCCGTAAATCCCTATACAATCCCTAAACCTTAAAGCCTAAACCATAATCCCTAAACCCTAAACTCAAAACCCCTGAACCTGCCAGGTACTCTTGCACGAGCGCCTACTGCAGCCGCAGGAGACGCTGAGGTCACTGGGCCTGCCTGCGGCTCCTGCTTTGGTGGAGGTGATGCTCCTGTGCCAACCCAGGCGCTCGGTAATGGTTTACCTCCCCCAAACCCTAGGGCTCCATGTCTATAAATAATACCTACATTGGGCCCCAAAGTCTATAAATATGACCTACATTGGGCTATTTGGAGCCTTAGGGTAAGGGCTTACCTTCCCCCTAAGATTCACCTTAATTTGTAAGGTCATTTCTAGGCAACAGGTGCTGGCGGTGCTACTACTATCGTTCCACTCTTACCATCAGGCTAAGGGGTGACAGGAACAGTTGATTTGAAGCTGCAAGGGTCAATCCTTTCTCCATGTGCGTCTGTGCTGTATCGCGTCTGTACTTGCTTGAGTTGTACTTGAACTTGTGCTCATGCAGCCACCCCTGTCGACGGGATGGCAGAGCACGGAAAAGCATTCACCCTAAATAGAGTTGACTACATGATGTTGGCCTGCGATTGCCCATGCATGAGGTGAACGATTGTTGGGAGTACGTGTCAGGCGTCTGGAGCGTTCCCGAACGCCTCCTTCAGCCTATGAGAGAAGCTGGGTGCAGAGGTTTTTGAAGTCCTTAACTAAGTGGGATTTCTGCAGTCTATATACTGCTAAACATCCCAACCGTACTGGCCTGTTTTTAGAGAAGCCCTCATATATAGAGCTTCCCAAAGGCCAGGGGTCATGGAGGCTCAGGGTTTAGGGCATAGAATTGATTCACCAGTCAGGTAAGTGCTTTGACTTTTTCCTTGTCCTTCTGATTCTAGAAAGAGATTGAGGCGAGGAGAGCTCTCAGAGAGTCAGGTAGAAGCCCAAGATTGCTCCCTTGAAATCTCTTAAAAAAACTCTAGTTACTCTAGTTTACTGTGCCCCAAACCTTTCTTAACATGAAGAAACGTTTTCCATTTCATTTTTCAGATTCTTTACCATTTTTATGTTCATTAGCCTAGTACTCTACTTAGTACCTCGATAGAATCCCACGCATCTCTTTGAAGGGGCTCAAGCAGCCCCTCTTAGAGGACTTTTAACGCGACAGACAAGGAATGAATATCGGCATCTGTGGTCAGAGAGGAGCTGGCAAAACAAGCTTCCTGAATCAGCTTCCTGGAAATAATATGTTGAACGGGATTTAAGCATGTTTAGGCATAGGATTGGGACCTAAAAAGTAAAACGTAGGACGCATAAACATAAGATCCGCAAAAAACGCTGTCATTCTACATCGCCTTGGAGTTCAGGTGACTCTTGCTTACCGTAAACAAAGAAGTTGATGGCTGGAACTTGTTCGTGCGAGGGCTCCAGCGCAGATTCAGTTTTTGGGTCCCAACCAATAGTGACCACAAGGGATAATGGCAATCATATTTGCTTCCTTTGCTTCCTATGATATTCCGATTATCTCAGAGGGTCGCATATACAACCAGGAAATCAGGAAGTTGAATTTCTTCTATAGTATGTTTTTGGGGTCTAATTCCAGAATGGTGACAAATCTGGACTCTCCGGGTATCGCACTAATACTGGCCACCTGCAAAACCCAGCCGAAGGCCCAGTTTGGCAACTCCAGGCTTAGGGTCGAGGGCGACTTTTGACAAAGAAGCTGAGCACTCCCTTGTACTACCCGGTCATTGTTTTCAAAGGAGCTTTGGAGTTACCTTACCTTCACGGAACCTTCAAACCTAAACCTGAACCCCAAACTCTTAGTCTTGGTTTGGAAAGCTGACCTTTCAAAGCCTTGCCCGCTGAGCCACGCCGTTTGACCGGAGACTCACGCACGCTGGAATGTCTTCCATTCTGTGGGCGAGGGATGAAGGGATAGATTCTTCCAGCAGTCCCTATCTATTTCCCAAGAAAAGTTTGTTCCCATGTTCTTCTCCATTCCTTCGGTCACTGCTAACCAGACGTACACAATGCAGCTGTGTTGGTGCATGAAGACGCGGGGTATATGCATGTAGATACATTTCGATACTTATGCGCTTGGTGCTTGTTGACCTCAGAGTTGGGTGGCATAAGATGTTGGCATTCAGGGTTTCAGGACTCATGCATGCGGTTGGAGTTGAGGGTTGGCAGTTCAGGATGCAGAGCTTAAGGGCTTACAGGTACGCAGTTCTTGACAAGGTCAAGATGTTTCAGGAGCCTAAAAGGATCTAAACGGTAATTACCAGCCGGCAAGTAAGTGTAGGTAAGCTCGGGTGAGGTATATCTTCAAAGGATTCAGCTGAAGGCTCATGCAGGGTGTCCCCAGAAAGAAAAGATAAGATTGTAAGGCGCCTGTTTCCCCCCGTTTGATTCAGCATGCTCTAACATCACTCATGGGTACTATCCGAACAGCTAGAGGAGCCAAAACGTATTGAGGCAATGATTTCCCACGTTTCTCCTCGACGCTTGACTCCTTTCTGACTTTGCTCTGTTGGTTTAGTGCATTGATGATTTTGGCCATGACTCAAGTAGGAGACCCTGAGCCCCGAAACCTTCAAACTCTACGTGTGCAGGGTTTAGGAGTTTAGGGTTAAGGGAAGCCTCGCCTACACCCCTACGTGGTCAGGAGCGTGATCATCACGTAGCTATTGCTTGATGACGGTGCCAGCCGACGGATTGCAATCCCGTAAGCCTTACCTCCAGCCCACACAGTTGCTGTGTGAGCCATATGATGCGCCTGTTGAAAGCCTGAACCAAAACCCTACACCCTAAATCCTAGATCGTAAATCCTAGCCTCCATATTCTAATAGAACCACGTAGTAAAGCCACCCCCCCCCATATCCACTATAGGTTAAATACAGGTTTGCCTCCTACGACTTCAACGCAGATCGCGTCCTCTCCGTCATTGCTGTAGATTTTAAGAGTGTGAACCTTGCCTGGCTTGGTTCGATTTTTTGGGCTTTACGGGGCTTCAGGGTGTTAAGCCTATCGCAAGAAAGGTGTTAGGGTTTAAGGTTTAAGGTTGTCGAGTTTGTGGCTTCACACGTGCACGTCTTATGTTGAGTAGCTTGCAGGTAGGGCTATCCGTAGAGGTCATTCGTAGCCAATAAAGCATGCACGTGCAAGCAGTTATATGTATATACATATGGCGACTATATGAGCCATAGTCTAA